>OZ038496.1:100741764-100781764 GCA_964036315.1 Acanthosepion esculentum
CTATGCTTGGCCACCTTTGAAGATTTTTGTAGCCTAGCATATGTGCTGAGTCCTTAAGTTTTCATATTTTCCAATGATGTTCTCTGTCTATTATTTCAACCTCATCCCTTTTCCCTCCATATGTGATCAGCTATGCCTGATTTTTCTATTTCCCTTCCTGTTACAGCTTTACAATGGTTCTTGCAGTCTTACCTCAAGGGGGGGGGGTCTGTTTCTCCTTTTTTCTTACCACAGCTGCATGTGATAGCATACACAGTCTTTAGTCATGTTTTCTTTTTTGGTGGGGCTTACTCGGAAGAGGTGTCTGCAAAGTGTCAAACCACTTTTGAAGGACGTTCTGATCTTTTGTATTTTCTCTGATAATTACTTCATCTATGGCAAACAGACCGACAGTGTTTTCTGATTGTTGTTATCCACTTGTATATCCCAGTGTGTCAGTTATGTTGCCATGTACCCAGGGTAGTTATTATGTTTTAGGGTACTGCTTATACTGAGCATTTCTTGTTCGTATATCTCTGGGTCTCCACTTATGACTTTTGCTTGATGTTGTAAACAGGGGACAATCTCTTTCTTTACTCTGGGTGATGGTAGCTGAAATTGAGGTATTGTTTGGTGAATGTTGGCTTGCAGTATAGGGATGTCTTGAATCCATGCTCTGTTTGAGATATTAGTACGTCAAGGAATGCAAATTTGTTGTCATTTTCTCCCTCCATTGTAAATATATGATATATAATTTTCTCTATAGGGCAACATTTTTTGAAAATTAATGACAATAAGTGTAAAAAATTCAAGTAGATTTTATGTCCAGACACATGTGTTTTTATATCTCCCTTCCTATACATATATAACACCATCAATAAAAAACAAAACAAAACATTACTATAGTCCAATGACTTCATTCTAGAAGATGAAGCAGGTTATATAGTATTTTTCTCACTTTGCCATTCATCTGCCAAACATATATATGTATAAATATTTATATATGCATGCAAGCATGCACAATATATATATATATATATATATATATATATATATATATATATATATATATATATATATGAAGAAATATAGTCTTAAAGTGTGCTATATTTATGGGGTAAAGTGCTCAATATCAGAGATAGAGCATGTGTAAATATAAAAGTGAACATAGAAGTCAACACTTAGAGGCGACAGTCTGTTTCATGCTAGATGCAATCGTCAGGCCACGAATATATAGTTATATATATAGATATATATAAAGGGATGGGTAACCTTTTGAAGTCTGACAAACCCAGACCAGTAGGTAATTTTCTGATCCATGAATCAGGTAGAGTTGCCTGTTTCATGCCTGATGTAAAATCACCTGACTTGCTACAATAACAAGGTTTTCAAAAACAGGTAGGCAATCTGATAATGACAACCATGAGAGACAGAAGGAATGTGATGGCTGTAAAAGAGTTCTTCAAGTCAGTGAAGATGAAATGTGGCAGTGATTCACTGATAAAGAAGCACACGGCAATAGTTGATAAGTCGTAAGAGTGTCAGGAAAGGATGAACACTACAGTGTCCTGCAGGATCCTATTTTGGAAGCTGATTCTAGTCGCCAAGTTATCAAGTGGCCTTACTTGGATAGGGAATGGCCAGAGATGGATGAAGACTTATCACCAGCCATCCATATACTCAAGGGTGGTCCAGAAAGGAAAGTTTACCAGCTTGGGGACATGATCAGTGACTATGGTGTACTAAAATTTGGATTGAAAGAAATGAAAGCTAAGTCCTTAGCGCCAGTGCTGGAAAGTCAGTGGCAGAGAACCATCCAGTCAGAGGAAAGTGAGGCAAAGATTGCAAGAAGCAATGTGTGCTGATGAACAGAGCACAGAGGAAATTAAGCCAAGCCTGGAGGTCATAAGAAAGCCCATTGGCTTGCCAAAAAGAGACAGAAGGCTGCTAGGGCCCGAAAGTGTTTCACGGAAAGTCCTTTCTACTTCACAAAGCCTGAAGCATATGCCGATGATTTGGGCAAAGATCTGCGAGGCTAAGACTGCAAGAAAGAATATTCATGTCATCTGGCCGTATCTTGCTAAATGCAGAGACTCGGGGACTGCCTGGCTATGGATTTCGATCAGTTCATGCTGCATTTTTCAACGGCGAAGTTCACCATGAGGTATGTGGAGATGCAGAATGGAATTGCTATGGGATGTGCCATCTCTCCAGTCCTGTTTGTGATGGAGGTCATCCTGAGAGGTCTGAAGCCAGGGCACTGTTACCTACAGAATGAGGTCAAAATTTGGGCATTTATGGATGACTTAACAGTAATTCAAGATGATAGGAAAGTAGCACAGTTGGTAGAGTGGGGGTCAGGAAGAGAGCAGGTCACTGTCTATGAAGGGGGATGTTCTGTCATTAATGACGTGTTCTCCTTTGCTGGTGAAAAGATACCAACAGTGCAGGAGTAAGGTGTGAAGAGTCTTGGGAGGTGGTATAACTTCCCTGTGACAGATCATTACTGTGGGGTTGAAATCCAGCGACAAGTGGAGGAAGGTCAGCAAAACATACACCAATGTGGGCTTCCCGAGAAATTTAAAGTCTGGTGTATGCATTTAGATTTGGTGTCAAGATTAATGTGGCTGCTAACTCTATATGAGGTGGCACTGCCGTGGTCAGTAAATACGTACAGAAGTGGTTTCGTGTTGCGAAGATTCTGTCGCCAGTCGCTTTGTATATACCAGCTTGGGAGAAGCTTCAGTTACCTGTTACTTTTTTGATGGAGGAGCACAAGGTGGCAAAGGTGAGATTGCAGTCCATGCTCTGTGAGTCTAAATATGCTGTAATCCAGGAAAATGTGCTAGAAGTGAAGACAGGAAGAAAGTGTTATAAGAGAGGGATGTGCTGGATTTGGTCTAGTGTAGAGGGAACGATTCTGGTCAGAAGCCAGTGAACAAGAGCAATGCAAGTTACAGGAACAGGGGCTTCAGAAGCTTGAAGAGGAGAGACGACTGGTACAGTCTGTCCAACAGGCTCAGTAGGGGCAATGGCTCAACTGGGAGAGTATTGATGGTGTTCAGATCAGTTGGTCTGATTGGTGGCATCTAGGCACCGAACATTTAAAGTTTCTTATTCAGTAAACATATGACGCTGCAGCATCACCAGCAAATTTGAGGATATGGAAAGTGCAGGAGTCACCCGTCTGCTGGTTGTGTGGTGCATACAGAAACCTGAACTATATGTTGTCATCCTGCCCAAAGGTGCTACAGCCTGGGGGTTGTGGCAGCAGGTTCAAGAAGTGCTAATATACTCTTGTCAGACCTGCAAAGGATTGCCTCCCTGAAGCAATGTGTGACTGGTAAGAGGCAGAAGACCAAATCGGAGGGCTCAAGGAAGTGGACAGTGTTACTTGATGCTACACTGCCAGGGTGATTATCGTGTCTGGACTGAGGCCAGATCAGTGTTGATTGATAGCAAGAAGAAGTGTCTGCTGCTCGGTGAGCTGATGGTGGCATGGGAGGAAGGAATTGAAGAGGCTCATGAAAGAAAGCTGCTTTGGTATGAAGAACTAGTGGCTGAGGTTCATGAGGGCGGATCTGTCTGAACCCTGGTGCTGTGCAATAATAGAAGCTTTCCTGCTGCTTCCTTAAAGAGATTCCTCAAGTGTGCTGCTATCCAAAAGCCAAATAAGATGATAAAGACCTGTGGCGAGAAAGTGGTGGAAGGCAATATGTGCATTACCTAAAAGCTTGTATCGAGTTGCATCCTGCTAATGACATAGACCAAGTTGCAACATCCAGCTGTTGCAGGCCCACTGTGTGAATAGGTACTGAGCTTAATAAGCCAAAACCTTTAGGAAGCACAGCACTCAGCTGAAGATTGCAACTAGTCTGGAGTACTTTATGTGTGTGTGTGTATATATATATATATATATATATATATATATATAAAAAGGCAGGTGTTATTAAAGACTATGGAACTCTTTTCTCAGTTTTTTTTTCTTGCTTCCTCGCAAGTTTCTTAATGTTTGGGTCCAGGTTGTTAAATAAGGATCCCAGTCGATAGCTTTCGGCCAAGTGGTGGTATATGAGCCGACGTGAGAGAGTTGTGTGTGTGTGTGTCTGATGTATGTGCTAGGGTTATTACGTGAGAAGCATTCTGGAAACAGATAAGTAAACCTATACACTACATTGGTTTTATTTAGGAATGGTTTGGTGGGGGTAGTATTATTTCCGGACAATTATGTTAGAGGTTTTAAATTTAGTGTAGTATATTATTAATTTTATTTGTTTATGTTGTTGGATGGGGTTAGTGTATTTGTGGATGCTGTTTCTTTTCGCTAGTTCATTGAGTTTATAGTTGCAGTACATTTGAATTTTATAGTTTAATAGTGTTATTGTTGTTAGTTATTTTTTCTTTGTTGCTATTATGTATATTTAACATATTTTATATGTTGGTCAACTAGTTTATTAGAGAAATTGTTGTTGATAAGTGTTTGTTTTATATTGGTGAGTTCTTTGTAATATATTGTTCTAGATGAGGAGATGTGAACGGCTCTATTGAGTAAGTTTTTGATTAGAGCTATTTTATATTTATCCGGACATTCACTATGAAAGTTGAGCAAGCAGGATTTTTTTACTTGTTGGCTTTTTAAATATTCATGTGTTAAATGTGTCTTTATTGTTGGAGTCTATGAGTTTGTCTAGAAATGGTATTTTGTTAATGATATTTAGTTCAACAGTAGACACTATAGGGAACACTACTGGGTCCTGGGGCTAAAGCTGATATAGCTACCAAAATGACCTCCTTTAATACTTTCAAGGTCATTGCCCTCAAATCAAAACGTTTCTGGACGTTCAGGGTGCACTATTGCATTGATTTCTCCTAAATTATTTCCTCTCTGTTGGTCACTGAGTGTTTCTCATGGAAAGAATTTATTTCTTCTGCTGTACACTCAAGATTACCATTTCTCTTGTCTCTGAGTAATCTCTTTGCAAACCCAAAAGGGTTTGAAATAAAGGCAGATCTTTTCCTAGCCACCTTTTTCACATGCTTTCTGTGACTTTCCACTCTACAAAGACGCCTAAGTTTTCTCCTCAAAATATCTTGGAATTCCGAATGAGGTGATTTTCCAATCTCATTTGCTTGTTCTTATTGTCTCTTTAGAGATTTTAGCTCATGTCTCAACTGATGAATTTTCATTTCCCAGCGGTTATTTCTGGGTTTATTCTTGTTTTCCTTTCGAACATAAAGAGAGAGGAAATAATTTAACAGAAAACAATGATAAATTATATAAAAATTGCCCGAATGTTCTTTTTTTCCAAGTGGACAGTTCTTATATAATTTATCATCTGAAAAGAAAAAAAATTATTAGATCACATGAGAAACTGTATAAAAAAGTAACTCTAAGCAATTTGTCTGTTGTTCTCAATGAAATGTGTGTTGAGTGTACTGGCCTTGTTCAAATAGTTGATAACACAAGATTAAATGCTCTTTCCCAGAAACTGTAACTAAGGTCTGCTCAGTATAGTTGCAGTATAAACCACAGGTGGGCTCTGTGGGTGTTGAATAAACACAAATGCACCTGAGCAAGCATCTGCAATAAGGATTGGCTAGCCGCCATAATAGATGGTTATCCTAGAATATGAGTAACCAGCCATTATATACATATATATACACACACACACACACACTTCATTGAAAATGACAGACAAGGTGGTTTGATTTACTATTTTATATAATTTCTTATGTGATCTAATAATTTTCTTTTCTTTTCAGATGATAAATTATATAAAAACTGTCCGCTCAGAAAAAGAGAACATTCGGACAGTTTTTATATAATTTATCATCTGAACTGAAAAATATTAGATCACATGAAAAATTGTATAAAAAAACTGAATCAAAGCACCTTGTCTGTCGTATTCAATGAAATGTGAATGAAAGAAGGATTGCTACCTAAATACACAAATATATATATATATATGTGTGTGTGTGTGTGTGTGTGTGTGTGTTTTAAAGGAAAAACAGACCACTTTAAGGCTCCATGTAATAATTTATTTTGCCAAGCCCTTTATTAAAGGACATTAAAAAAATTAGACCTAATGTTTTTAATTTGATTACAAAATTAAATCCGAAGCTTTTAGCTTCCATTTTTGAAACATCGTTATTACTGTGTAGCAAAAAAAAAACATTTTAAATATCTATATTATATATATATATATATATATATATATATATATATATATATATAACATATACATCTATTAGATATATATTTTAAGAAGTATACATAATATCTTACATTGATTGCACAGCTTGAAGTTTCATGTTCTGCATTCTGTATGTTGACATACGAACTTAAAAATAACAGTCTGTCTATATTTCTGAGATGAGGTATTATGTACAGTATTTACATTATTCGGACTATTGTCCTCATCTTTGTCGCCATATTTGTCACAACGTTTCAGCCGTTGTACGCTCCGGCCTTCTTCAGGTGGTTGGAAATAAAGGGTTCGGTTCGAAATTCCAACCACCTGAAGAAGGCCGGAGCGTACAACGGCCGAAACGTTGTGACAAATATGGCGACAAAGATGAGGACAATAGTCCGAATAATGTAAATACTGTTAAAAATAACAATCAAATCCCTTTTCTTGATATATTGATAGGCATCAATAATAATAGATTTACTACTTCCCAACATAAAAAGCCAACTAGCATAAACACGTGCACTCTTAACTATAAAAGTGAATGTCCTAACTATTACAAAATAATATTACAAACTCTTGTGTGAAAAAAGGTTTTCTACACTAAATTAAAAAACATTAAGCAAACCCTCATTAATATTGACTTTCCTAATTACATTGTTGATGAAAAAATTAGACAAGCCATTAGAGATATTAACATAAATCAATAAAAATTTCAATTTAAGTATCCTTTGATAAATTGATATACAATGTTGGTCTTTTGCAAAACACTAGTTGACAGAGAAGAGTTATTGTTGATGATTAGGTTACTTGTATTAAATTTAGTGTACTATATAAATAGTTTTAATTTTTTACTGGGATCAATGAGGGATATATTAGTACTTATGAGTCTTTTTTAGGATTTTTTTATCTTGTTTGTAGTTAGAATGTATTTGATTGCGATATAGGAGGTTGATATGTTTCAGTTATTTTGAGAAAGAATGATGTTCTTTTTGATTTATGTTAATATCTGTAACACAAAAGAAAATATATATGTTGGCTTTACGACAACAACCGTATAGAGGAAAATTCACTTCATATGTCGGATTCTAGTTCGATCACACAGTATTTGAAGGAACATTTCTGCTCACATTCACAAAAATATTAATCGACAATATAAATATACTCCATTATGAAAATAGGAAAAAACAGAATCTTCAAACCTTGGACGCTCTCTATTTAAAAATATTACGGCCAACAATAAATAAAATTAATTCTCAGATGTTTAAAAAAAAAAAAAAAAGTTTTAAAATATTTAAATTGCAATTGTTAAAAAACTACAATTGTAACTGAAGGTTTTAAAACATGTAATTACAATATAAATTAAGTTACCTCCCTTGTAAAGTGGTAATTTAAAAAAAAATTAACCTAGCACATTCATATGTATAAACATTCATAACTGTCGAGTACATTAATTCTTTGTCTTTGCAATTCACCCCTGAAGATGATCTTGGATTAGATTGAAAATACTTGGGAAAATAGAAACTATAAGAATAATTACAATGTCTTTCTTGATCAATTTTGTACTGACCCTAGGAAATTGATATCTGAGCTTGAGAGGATTAAAATAAAAATAGACATAATATGCATAGATTATTCAACCAAACATGCTTATATATATATATATATATAAGTGAACATTGAAGTCGACACTCAGAGGCGACAGGCTGTTTCATGCTAGGCGCAATCGTCAGGCCGCCCGACAATTGCGCCAAGCATGAAACAGCTTGTCACCTCCGAGTGTTGACTTCAATGTTCACATATATATTTAAAGACATTTATGATATGTTTAACATTCTTTTTTTTTTTTTTTATAGATACAAGTATTTTAGCAAATGCTCTGTTTTATAATAAACAGTATTAAATAACATTTATTTATTATAAAACAGAGCATTTGCTAAAATACTTGTATCTATAAAAAAAGAAAAAAAAAAGAACGTTAAACCTATCATAAATGTCTTTAAATAAATTGTCGGACTTTGTCCAATTCAAAAATATATATATATATATATATATATATATATATATATATATATATATATTATATATATATATATATATAAAAAATATATATTCATGCAAATATGCACATTTGGCTGCATGTGTGTATGTACATGTAAAACACTGTACATACACATTGATTACACAGACACATTTACTATATATATATATATATATGCATCTATCTTTAGAGTGTAGCAGAAATAGCAGTAACAAGATGAAAGCCTAGAAAGCAAAGAAGTCAAAGACAATAGGCACAAGGTTTACTATGATGCCGCCAAACCAAATACCAGTGACATTATCTGAAAACATGCAAGTGAAGAAGCCAACAACTTATAAAGTTTGCAACGAATCAATTCCAATTGATATGCCATGGCAAAAGCTGGAATTAATAAATCAGTCTAAAAGATTTAGATTAAGAGGTGAGGGAGATTTAACCTCAAAGATTAGAAAAAGGTTACAAAAGATATTTGTCTAAATTTACTTCATTGAAGGAACTATTTCTGTATTCTCTGTCTCTTTGGCAATACAAAGAAACTGATCAGTAAGAAGAGTGATTTCAAAAGAAAATTTTGAAGAAAAAAAACATTTGTAATTATTTTTTTTTTTTCCTTTTTAGAGTGTAAATTTATACTTTAAGAAAAAGTTGTTTGTTTTTAAATGTTTTACTTTCAAGATGAACTAGTTGACAATCATAAATTAAAAAATTCACCCTAGTTTGTATTTACTGATAAAAACTTTCCATTATTTTCACCAGGAAATAATTTCAGTTGCCCTCTACTGACAGCCTACATAAATGGTGGAGTAATGGATAGCGGCTCAGATTGAGGAATCGTAGAGCCATGTTCGAATTCCAGTTGAATCCATTTACATTCACTTACATGTTAATACCCTTGGGAAAGGTATGAATCCTCCTCTTCTCCCCCCAGCTATGGACAGACCGGGTTCTATAGCTTTGGATATCAACTGGTCTACTGTAGAAAGAAATGGCAACCTACTGCGGGAAAAAATCTTCCTTGTCAGTCATGTATCAAAAGATACATGATTACCTAAGCATGTATCATGTATGGCACATGACTGACTATAAGGAAGACAAGTTACTGAAAAAATATTAACAATGAAGATAATTCCCCAAAATTATGGTAATCAATATTTAATGAACAAAAAAAATAATTGGGTTTAATTCTGTTAATATTTCAATGTTTATTCTCATCATCTTCAGATTATCATGTCTAGAAGAAAATTTTATTTGATTATTAAGTAGATATAGAAAATTAAAAAGAAATAAATTAACAGAATCAAAAGACAGCACATTGAATTGTAAGATCCTGACAAATAAATCTATCAAGATGAATAAGAAAGAAAGCAAGAAATTACTCTGTTGGAAAGTTTTTAGATGAAGAATTATAATTATTATATGCTTTGCTAATCAAACCAACATGCTTATCTTGATGTTATACTCAATGATTCAGCTGTTGTACCCTCCAACATTGTTTGAGTGTCTGTCGTACTCGGTAACCTTCTTGGAATTTTGTATCAAACCCTTTATTCAACCCACACAGATTGTTCCGATTCTATTTTTCATACTTAGGGGAAATAACTCACCAGTTTCATTTTAACTTTGTGCTGCTTGTTTGTTTCTTCCATTGAATAGAGTATGCGACTTTTTTTTTTACCACAACCAGAGTCAGGAGTTGAACTTACTTTTAATCTCTACTCTATATTCTATACATAAGAAATAAATCTGAAAAGACTCAGAGGATTTGCAATCTATACATCAGGGCAGTATTCAAAAGCAGTTCAAAGCTTTGCAGATACCTGTCCTAAATCAGTGGATTATCCAAGAAACACATGGATTAGTGGATTATGGTTCCCTGGCAGTTGTGAACTCAATCCCATTGTATAATTCCGTGGAAGAAATGAACATGCAACATTAAGGTGAATAAGACTAGTGAGGACTGAAAATGAAGCAAAATCCCTTAAACAGAGAAATCAATAAATGGAGTGAATAAAGAGTAGAATTTAAATTCCAAGAAGCTGACCAAATACAGACACCTGAAGAAGGATGAAACATTGTGAGCATAATTACCAAGATGAGTATGCTGACCCAAGTATGAAAAAAAACAAGGAATTGTTTGGTCGATTCTACAAGGTGTTCTAAGTCACATTACCATTGATAATCATGTAAATTTTATATTTATTTACCAAAATGAATCATGTTTCTGTATGTGACAATATATTATTAAGAAATTTTATTGGTCAATTTATAGATGATATCATGCAAATTTTCCTTGGTTGCTATTTGAAAAGTCTTTGTTTTCTGCCAATTGTTGTGTAACTCTTGGAATAGCCTGGATTTGGATTTGTTATTCAACTTTAAGTGACATCATTTTTTTTTATTTTGTTACAGTGTAACCCGGATATAAGAGAACCCGGATATAAGAGTGATTTTATCCGGTCCCAAATTAGAGCCATACTTACCTAAACAAAATAGACCAAACCCGGATATAAGAGACTTCTTCTCCGGTCCCGACAACTGTCTTATATCCGAGTTACACTGTATTAGTTTTGTGAAATCTTATTGTTGCTTTTTATTTCCTCTCCTCACACTTTGGGACATTATGGTCTTAAAATAATACAACAGTAAAATCGAAAAAAAAAAAACATTTCCCAATTAAAGAGTTTATCAGCCCCAAGTATTGTAATAAAAAACAGCAACAACAAAACAAAGTAAAACTAATAATAAAATAATATATAAAAACAGATTTTTAGAGGTTAATTGCTGCATGACACTTCCTCTATATATCAATAAATATAAAAGAATATAAATAGAATCATTTCAAAGCAACAATGTAATAAAGATGAAACGTAGAATACAATTAATTTGTAATTATTTCATTCCTTCTATGTCTCTGCATAGATTTGCAATTATGCAAAATTTATCTTCAGTTTGATTTGAATTAACAAAGCTAATTGGTAACTTGATATTAAACTTGAAAAAAATGCTTATTTTATTCATTAACATATACAGAGTGAGAATCCAAATAAAAAAATCCTCCCAGTGATACATAATAAACTGGTTGCAAATAATCTTGTTTCTAAGCATAAAAATGAAAGTTAAGTTATATAATAGGAAAATTATAAATGCTTCTTTCACAGCAATCAAGGATATAACATTATCGGTGAGATAATAAAAATCTCAGATTTTTGTAGCCAAATGATAGGATTAAACCCAAGCACAAATTTGTTTAGTGTTAATTATCTATATATCTGTACATGTTTTTTTTCTTTTTGCACACTACATGTCAAATAATTGGATAACAAGTTTTTGTGAAAGACACTTAATTCGAAAATGCTTTTCATTTCTTCGACTGGTAAAGAAATTTGAAGAAAATAGTATATCTGGAAGTGTGTGCTATTTTTATTCATAAAATAAAATAAGAATAGAATAATCGGACATGGTTAAATGAAATTGCAAAAATGACCAACAGACTTGAGAAAGTTTGCAATAAACAATAACAAAAGGACGAAAGTAAAGAAGATGGCAAAAAATAATGTTAAACAGACAGACAACATATGCAAGGCAAAGCAACAGCAATACAGCAAAGAGTTCTCGAACTAAGAATGGTGTCAATGCATAAAATGGATACAGACAAGTGATCACAGCATACTGACTTCTAGACAAGAAAGAACAAAACAAAGTCGAATGAGACCAAGAAGTGGCCGATCTTATTAGTTAGGAAGAAATCCCAGCATGCATCTGTGTGTTTTGTCTATAAATTTGGGGAGGGAGATGTTTTTTCAGTAATTCCTCACACTGGATGGGAACCAACAAAAATCATAGGCAAACCTAATAACAGACAACAAACCATTAATATGTAATCATTTTTTTTTTTTTTTATTAATAGACAAGCTGAATATTTTGAGCTGTATTCATTATGTATATAATATAGGAAATTATCAATTTATCCTCAGGAGGTTATTGGTTATTTGTTGCCCTTTGTTCTTGAGTTTAACATTAACTTCATCTTATACAGAGATTCAGTTTGTAAAGAGTAACTTTTATTCTTACACTAGTTTCAGCAACAATTCTTAACCTTTTAAAAGGAAAACGAATCTATATGCATATGCTTGTATATCTTCAGGGTGAAGCCTTCTTTTTAGAATTCCTGCAACCAAAAAGAGAAATGTAATTTGGATAGCAGTTACTCTTGGAGTTGAAACAGATGTAAATTTAATTAAGGCAGATCAGTGTATTGCAAATCTATCCTGTGTCAAAGATAATATTGAAGAATCCAAGATGCCTGAGAGAGGAGACAGCAGCTTCCTCAACATTTGCTATTTGTTTCTCTAAACCAAGAACATAAATCCTCACCTGCCACAACCGTCAAGGATATTAACAGAAGGCAGTTACTAAATTCCAAATAACAGAAAACAAAGAAAACTGAAAAAAAAAAAAAAAAAATGGAGAAAGAAATGAAAAATGAAGGTTATTATCCGAAAGAGTCTCCAGTTGTTTCTGGACAAAGGCAAGAGAGATTTGTGAACAGAATCTGATCCCCTGGGGAGGTACAGAGAAAATGAAGAAAAATGCCTTAAAGAGGAAAAGTGCATTAACAGTTGCGGGGGGGGGGGGGGGTATCAGTATGAAACAAAGGAAATAAAAGTTTAATTTTCAACAAGAGTTACTTCAACAATGCCAATTTCACATGTTTATGGGCGTATTAGAGAATGAAGGACAAACAGACAGACAACAGAGAATGCTGATGAAACGAGACAAGGTGAAACTTCTCTCTAAAAGAGGACAATATGAACCTAGTCAAGGGTAGGGGGGGAAAAAGGGGTAGGATTCAAACTTTGTGACAGAAAAGAATTATCAGATAACTGGAAAGAGATAAATATCTAATTTAATTATGACAAACATGTTTAAGAATTAAAAATTTATTTACAATGAAGTTTTAGAGAAAATGGAAACAAAAAGGACTCTTATAATTGACATCAGAAAGAGACAGTTGAAATGTTTAAGGCACATAATGAGGAAAGAAGACTTGGAAAATTTTATACTCACAGGACATACTGAAGGCGAAATACAGAAGAGTGTTACATAACCTACCTAATGAGCTTGTGTGAATGGACGGCAGAATAGGGTTTAGAAGAGAGGGAAAAAAAGGACAAAATTTAATAAGAGCTACAAAAGACAGGAAATTGTGAAGAGCCATAATCGACAATGTCCTGAAGGGAGGGACATGGCACATGGAAGAACTTAAGGAAAAGCATTTACATTTGATTTCTCGTAACTAAACTTGCAAACAGATTTTTATAGAAAGAAAGTAAATTTTATTCCATTCAATGTTGACGGCTTTAAATTGTTCAAACTGTAGAAAAATATTTCTTGGTTAGTTTGTATTTAATGTGAGAACAAATATTTTGTATAGAGTTCAAACCTGGATTCTGACTAGTTCAATCCTGATGACTGTAACATTAGAAAAAATGGCTTACCTCCAGGACAAAAACAAATTCAGATGTGTCTTGCATGTAAAATATTCCCAAAAAAGAAAATGGTAACTTTAAAAGTTGGATATTTAAGAAAAGATAGATCTTGGAGTTGGAAAGGCTTTCACAAAAATCTCTTAACATATACAAATTTGAACTGTCACTTAATCTAAAAAAAGTGCTTAAAGAGGCGACAGAGAAAAAGTGTGACTGCCGTAAGGAACAGAAGACCCATGTTGGATTGTTTGACTTATGCTACTCTGTTGGTTGAAGGAAACTGGTCAGGGAACTAAGACCTAGAAGAAACTGACTACATGACCTTTGTTCTCAATTCACTTTTTGGTGGTCTTTATAGCTTAAAGCAGGAGCATTGATAATTCTTTTTTTAAAAAAAGAACATTTTCATTTTAGTATAGAAAGCAAGGTCTTTCTGCAACATTCACCTCTATTCTAAAGCATTAACTAATTTTTCATAGTGAACCAGTACACCATTAGCTAAAAATGGTTCCCGGCACCATGATAGCTCTTCATCCATAATATAATAGAAAGGCATTCACTGTTATTTCTCACAAGATTTTTTAAGACATCTCTCTAGATCAGTGTTTCTCAACCGGTGTGTCTCCAGAACCATAGGGGGTTGCTAGGAGATCCACGAGAAACACTGATAAATAGGCTCATGCATTTTTGAGTAATTTTTGTTTAATTCTGTATTCATAATTTTACTAGACATGTATGGCATATTTTGGAAAATCTATTTAAAATTAAGGATAAATGCTTGGTATCATATTATGCTTACCATGTGAGCTACAATAAAAAATATAAAAGGCATAGATATTAATAATGGTATATAATAATTTTTATGCAGGGGTTCCTCAAGATATAAAAACTATTTCAAGGATTCCACAAGGGTAAAAAAGTTGAAAAACACAGTGGTAGTGCATGAGCCCCCAAATGAAAACTTGATCCATCACTTCACACAAGTCTCCTGAATGACATTGAATCAAACTTTCCTTATTCTTGTCTTTAATGCTTACTTCAGGTAGCAATGACTTTTTAAACAAAACTTTTAAACAAAAACAAAAAAAAATAACTGCATTAAATAATCTACACATTGTTCTTCTTGAAAATATGCGGTTTTCTGAGGTTTTCAATTCTGTCGACAGTTTTCTTTGTTAGTGAGAACTGAAAATTTCAGCAGCTGCTATTCTTTGCAGAATGAGATTTTATATTTTCCACCTTCTTTCTTTTTGGAAGCATTAACTACTGTTTCAAATCAATGATCCATTCTCTTAATATCTGAAAGAAAAACAGGGATTTCTTCTGCCTTTTAGATCTTGTATATTTTAACAGCTGTTTTGACAAAAACCAGTTTAGGTACTTCTTGACAGCAACCCCAGTATAATACTTTGCTTTAGTCTTGGGGGATAGGGGAGGCACAATATCACAAACCAGAGTTCCTTAAATATATGCTTTAAAAGTTTACTGTTTTGCCAGTTCGAGCTTGACACATTTCAGATTCTGGCACTTGACTCCAGGGCATCTGAGTAAGATCTTGATTTTTTCCCCAATCACTGCCATCTGAATTTACCTCTACTCAGTCACCAATCTCCTGCTTGGCTTTAGACATTCTCCATACTAACAAAATAAATGATTTTCTGCCTGCTCCTTAGTGCCATTACACTTGCCTGTGGTGAATAGGGTCATAGCCTCACTATGCTAAGTGATTTTTGGGAGTTGCCATTTCCATACCAAGCTTGTTTTGAATTCAGTTTTCTTTCTCCTAGACTTGTTGCCAACCAAGGCTATAGAGCCCAGTCTCCTTTGTTATTTAACCTATTAGTTGGGAGGAGGAAATGAATTCATAGCTTTGCCAAAGGTATTTGTGCAAAAGTGAAGCTATGGAACTCTTAAACCTTAAAAAAGAAAGAAAAAGTGAGAAAAAGAAACAATTTATCATTGATATAAGTTAGAAATAAACTGAACTGATAGAGAAAAGAATTCAACAGAAAATCCTAGCATTTATTTAGTCAAAGGAAAAGGCTAATTTACTGAATCTGTGAATCAGTCTTTCTACAAATGTTCAATGAAATCATTTATTTTATCTCCTCCGATTCAATTTAGCCATCTGCTTGCCTGCTGTGATCCATATGTAATCTTACTCTAGCAAATACACAGCAATTTAGGCAATTTACTTCATAATATCGAGTCTCAAAATCCAAGTGAAATAAATCCAGTTGCTTAGGGTATCAATTCTATTTCTAGGTCAAAGTTCAGAAAGAAAATAAATTTCAAAAGTTACTCAAGACTGATACTGCAAAGCAAGATCTTAACAAAGATGGAAAAGAAAGACTGAACATTCTCTCATGGGAAACTCTTAAAAGAATAACTTCTTGGACAATCAAATATAAGGATACTGTAAATGTACTGTGGCTATATTCCATTGACAACATTGGTTAATAAAATGAAGTGGTGAGAGAATAAAGTGAGCATTAAGTGTGTGTGTGTGTGTGTGTGTGTGTGTGTCTGTGAAAATTTGTCCCTCTTAACAAGAATCAAACCTGTATTCTATTTCTTATCAGGGAAACCACCGTTTGTAGCCAAAACGCGCCACAACCAACAAGGTTAGCAACTGAAACATGTGCACCCACTAAAATGTATTGTTATATTAAAAAAATCCATTTAAAAATTTACCGTTTTCTACATTTTGGGTATGAAGATAAACCTAGCAGATATAAATTTGTAAAAGTCCCAAAAAGAGATGCGTTTTCTTTAATTAGGTAAATTGAACATTTCTCTATCAAGATAGTCTGGTGTGGTCAAAATGGTAGCAACATATTTCAGCTATAGGAGCAATTTTCCTAATGAAAAAAGGGGATATAAGTTTGATTCCTGCTGGGAGGCAAAGTTTCTCTTTAATAGAACTTGCCTCTCTACACTAGTTTTTATTAATTTCACTGTTTAAAAATTTTTAAAAAATCAAACACTAAAAATAACATTTATAGTAATAAATACATGTCTCTTTATTTTCTATAAATATTTTCTCAGCAATTATTTTGATGGAGTTACCTATTTAGTGCCACAACTATATTAATTTAAGTGTGCAACTAGATTGGCAACTATGTTTTACTGCAGAATTACCGATATGCAACCGTATGTTTTATTCAAATAGTTTCTTTTCGCTTTGGAACACCCTTCTGATTTATTACTTCCCTTTGGACCTACAATCTTCAAAAATTTAAATACAACACCAATCACCATCTTGTGTCTTCCTGAATCCTGTTTTTTTTTTCTTTTTGTCCTTTCTCCTCACTAATGTCTTTTTATTCTCTTTCACTCCCTGTAACCCCATGCATCCTAGTGGCATTATCACCTTGTTTAGGGTGAAATGAGTAATATAAGAGATGTCCAGTTTCAGAAAAGGTAATTTCATCACAGGTGGCATTAAGAATGTTCTTACAAGATGAATGGTTTGATAAATTTACAGCATCTCACATATTATCTGAATTTTGATCTGAAATTTTCATCATATAATGTTCGAGCTATGTGATTAATATTCCCTACTAAATTAAGTGCATTGATAAGGAAAGAGATTATGTTGAAAAATAAGCCTTTGTTGTATAAAATATATACCACATATCATCATTGGGATATAAAGTTACTGATGTTGCCTTGTAAGGAAACAGAATAAAAAGAAAGAAAGAACTAAACAGAATCTACCCCACTGCCATTAATATTTATTTAGAGTTTAAAAATAAGAAATGTCTTCTGATAGAAACTTGTGAGGTTATGAAAATCAGTAGACAGGCTTTTAAATTGTTTTTTTCAACCAATTCAAAAGAAATCTTGATTGACATTTTAGCATAATTGAAAAAGATAACATTAAAAATTTTGGTGCAAGAAGACAAAAAAAAATGATAAAAGACAAGAAAGAAGGAAGAAATGGCTGATCCAGAAATTAGAAAATGTGACATGTTTCTTTTAGGATAAGGACATTTGTTCAGAAACATTGTTATGCTTATTTAACACAAGTTTCATACTTTGTCTGACAGAATTCCCAGCTTTATTCAATTTCATTCAACTGCAGCCTTACATCTTCATCAAGTACCTTTTGGGCAGGTGTAAAATTAGACATACACACACACACACACACCATAATCAGTAAAAAATGAAAATTCTAGTAAAAGTCAAGATAAAAGTAAAATAGCACACTGTATAAGGCTTAATAAAGTGGAGGGGAAAGGCTCATTAGAGCAGATGGGAAGCCCCTTTATGAAAAAATAGAGGGCTTTATTAATTTTTATGGGTAGTAAACAGGTGCTTGCAATCTGCCTCTTCAACAATGACAAAAAATTTCCATTCTATGACTCACTTTGAAATAGTTTCAATGTGAATCATATCCATTTCACTGACAATCAGCAGACACGTTGAAAAGGTGAAGATACTTGTAAATTTAAAACAAAAAAAAAATTCAAACTCCATAGATTCCTTAATCAGAGTAATAGATATAGTGATGACAGAACCATTCCAATGGCGGAGTGGAGACATATTTTGTACAAATGTATCAAATAAAGTCAAACACCATAAGTTTGTACATTAAATATTTTGCTGACATGTCTAGAGATTCTTGGCAAAATCTAAATCTATAACGTTATTACTCTCGACTTGGCATCTCAGCTTCAGTTTCTTTCCCACTACTATATGGCTTTTCTAGAAATATTTTAAAAGTAATTGTTCTAATGAATTTTCCTCTTTCATACCTCAACCATGAACTTCAACTCAGTACTATTAGGTTGGTGCAAAAATAATGTCGTTTTTTGACGTTCAACTTCATGTGAGAAAACGACATTTTTGCACCAACCTAATACATTAGCAAATGCTGAAATTGCTGGCTGTAAGTTATATGCTAATCGTTTCTTCTCCCGTACTTCTCACTTGTGGAACTCACTTCAGACTTTCTGCTTTCCTATCAACTGCAATATTCAAAAATTTAAATGCAATGTCAATTGTCATATTCTGTCTTCTTGAATCCTGTTCTTTTATTGTCTTCTCCATTTCTTTCACTATCAGTGACCCCTTGCATCTAAGTGGTTTTTCTCATCTTGTTTGGGGGTGAAATGATTAAATAAAACAACAACAACAAAAACTCCTGTTTATAAAATTCACAAAAGGATATGATGTAATAATCATTTTACAAGCGTCAAAGACATCACAGTATCTTGAAATGCGACTGGAAATCATTTATATTTCAATTTGTTGTTTTTATTAGAAAAAAAGAATTTAAAGTAATTTTCTTTAATATAAATATAAAAACTCAGATGATAAAAACTTGTCTGCTAATGTTTTTTGCTGCTTAAATATCAAAGTTAATTCCCCATTCCTATTGGGTAGGCAGGCAGTGTAAGTCAAAGATAAAAAGAGACAAAAAGTAGGTCATCTTAAGTAAAAACTGTCCACAGAAGTGAGACTACATTCTGATGTCCAATAGTTACTAAAGAATCAGTGCATATGAGGATCCTCTTAATAGGCCTAGCATAGAAATAAAGACAATATGGAAACCGACCAATAAATAAAGAGAAATGACAGCTAGGCTTCAATAACAGCAGTAATAACAAAACAGAGAAACATTGGTCAATACAGTCAACCAGCAGCAGATTATATATATATATATATATATATATATATATATATATATATATATATATATATATATATATATATATATTACAATGAATCATTCATGCAGAAAACAGATATAGAAGTTAGTGATAAAAATGGTGAGAATACATCTTCGCAAACAATTTACTAAAAGACATTAACCCCGAACCTGTAAATGAATGTTATGATCCCTGTTTATAAATTCCAGTTGAATAAGGTCTTTTTTGATATATTTACGAGCTTTCATCTGTTCCTACAGATATCATCAGGTAAGAAAATATTTGTTGTTTTATAATTCCAGGTAATAACAGGACATCGAAAGAGTAGTTTATAATCCGAAATTTGTTCCCAGAAATGTGTTATTGTTACTTGTAAGAGATTCTTTTGAGCGTGCGCTCGCAACGCTGAGGTCGAATTATTTTAAAATTGTGCATTTTGTACTTATATATATATATATATATATATATATATATATATATATATATATATATATATATATAATCTGATACCACAGAAAGCATAAAAAGACTTAAAGAGACACAGTTTTGCGCACATTTTTTTGGGGGGGGGTGTTTTTTTAACCTTAATACATAGGATGAACAAGCCTTAAGATGGAGACAAGACTGGACCAGCATGTACCAAAATTTATTAGTTTAAATCTAAGCAGTCACAATCAGTAGACTATTCAGCAATTGGGCAACACCTGTTAGAAAATGAGCCGTGCTCTTCATGTTTACTGACTCATTCTCTATTTTGCAATTGGCTCAGTCTAAACACCATTTGCAAGTGTTAGAAGTTGTTTCTCTTGAATTACAACAGCCGTCTCTTTGTAAGCAAAAGGAGAATTTTCTGCAGTCTCTCCAATTATTTGAAGGTTTGTGAGTAATTACATTTTCTTGTTTTTTATACTCATGTTGGAGTATTTACATCCTTTCTTAAATTTATGCATATATGTTTTAATAGTGAATTTATTTTCTAAATCCCACACACTTACTGACCAATTTAATGATATCATTTTTGCTAACATTGGTCCTTGACGAGGTGTTGGCTGAAAGAAGCCTAGGTCCATAAGGGTAAAAAAAACAAAAAAAACTGTGTCTCTAAGCCTCTCTCTCTCTCTCTATATATATATATATAGAGAGAGAGAGAGAGTGAGAGAGACAGAGAAGTTCAATTATCATCCAGTTTACATGCTTCCCTGGGATTTTGAATAGGAGTAGAAAATGTCATGTAAAAATCTAACAGGCTAATTCAGCAGGTAAGTTTACCTATTCCATCTGTTGACATATATATAAATTTCTCTCAGGACTTAAAAGTCATCTTTGTTGACATGCCAGGTCCATACCAGCCAAACAAAGATTCATTATATCTAGGTAGAAAATAATAAACAAAAGAGTCTTGCTCAATAATGAGTTGACAGCTATTATATATATATATATATATATATATATATATATATATATATATATATATATATGTGTGTGTGTGTGTGTGTGTGTGTGTGTAAGTGTTTTTTAAAGGCCCTAGAGAAGGTCTCTTCAATCATTTCAGAGTAATTTTCTATTTATTGATGATAGAAAAATACCAGATACATCAAAGTTTCCTCTAATTTCAATAGCATGACATTCTTCATAATGACTAATAATATGTGGAACATATACAAAGACAACTTATAAACACAACAGAACGAAGCATCTGTTGTTATGCACAAAAATAAGAGTAAATCACAAAAAAATGAGAAACCTTGTATGTGGGTTTAATAGAAATTCCCAAGTCCATTACATTTCATTTTGAAAGACGATTCATAATTGCCATTTTTGTATTTTTATGAGAAGCTAGCGTTTTGTATCTCATTTTTCTTCCCAATTCCAACTTTTTTTTTTCTACTCTAGATTTTTTTTGTCTTTCCGTGTCTCAACTTTTGCATTGAAGTCATCCATCAAAATGAAGGAATCTGTTTTCCTGCCATCTATTAATATTACTGATGTCATCATAAAACTGTTCCAATTTCTCACCTGAAATTCTGGAAGCTGGTACACTGACTTTGGTTATTTTTAGAGAATATCTTTTGCATATAATCTGATTATTGTCCAATCACTTCTGACTGATAGACTGAAACCTGTCTAAGTTGGCTGCAATGTCACAATTGACTAGAAATTTACACAACTGTTTATCTTTTTCTTCATAATAAATATCTGGATAGTTATTTACATTCAGCTGTATGGTATTCTCTGCTTTTATCAGTCTAACCAACACCTGCCATATAAATATATATCTGTAACAAAGTATCTAAAGACAATGATATTGCAATTAGATTCACCAACAAAAACAACAGTGAGATACCAAAAAGACTACAAATCAAACCATACAACCATCTTAAAAGATAAAAACGAAATTTAAAAAAAATATACAAACAAATCCCGAGAATGACCTTAAAAACATGTAAAAATAGGATCACTGAAACTTGAAAAAAATCACTGGCAAATACAAACCAGGATAAATCAGGAAAATGGTCCAAAATATAGAAAAAATAAATTTAAAAATCCTTAAGCAAGAACTTTCACTAGACTTTAACCAAACTTGCATAAATGAGAATCTGCTGGCCAAATACAACCCCTCTCTTTTATATATATATATATATATATATATATATATCTCATGATAAATTTATTTGCCTGGTGAAGTTATAGCAGATTAGAACAACATGATGTAGTGTGTAACATTAACAACTTGATTATGTCATCAATTTATATGAGTTACATGTGCTATCCATTTTAGTTGCTGCTGCTATTAAAAGTTAGTGAGGACTGGATCTTCCGTGAACTGCCATGATCAACAAATGGAGAATGAGATGGATAACTGCATTCAGATTGAAGAGTAACAGAGACTTTAGGATCCATGGATTTAGTAGATACACGATACAAAGTCATTAAGTCATGTGGCCTAAATGTGTTTTTAAGTCTTCATTTGTCAATTCAGAGGAGACGCTCAATTAATGATACAATTTCATAGAAAAAACAAAAAACATCTATATAACTCTTTATTTGAAAAACCTAATTTCTAAAAGGTATCTTCCCAGACTTAAATATTTGGAGATCTCACCTGCTCCTCATCAACTCAATTCAACACCTGTAATGTCTGGCCCAAATAATCTAATTGTGTTAATTAGTCGCCAGAAAGGAAGAGAATCGATTTCCAATGCACAAAGGAATCACTCCCTGGAAACAAAGTTTTGATGACTCTCATGAAAGAATAATTCTTCAACTGATCATCGTATGAAACATGCAACAGTTAAAAGGCACAGCTAAAATTACCAGAGTTTCAATAACAAATCTGTTTTGTCCCTTTTAATTAATGAATTGTTTTGTATTACATGCAACAGAAATTAAAGTCATCTGCTTGATAATATGTTGAAATAGTGTCAGCATTGGTGGCAGAAGGTGATAAAAGGAATTCCAAAAGGTTGGTCAGGCAGGAAAGAATTACAAACTGTTTCCTCCTTTGATATAAATGTGAAAAGATTAAACGAAAAGAAAAAGAAAAGTAATCCATGATTTATAATTACAGAAAAGTTTTGCAAATGATTTGAAAGCAAGAATTTATCTGAGCAAATTCATAATCAAGATGGTTTCTTTTTATCTTGTTTCTTTTTCAATTGTTTTCGGACATATAGTTTAAATATGAAACGTATGTGGCATTTCAAATAATGAAATCTTATATATTTCAAATAATGAAATCTTATATATTTCAAATAATGAAATCTTATATATTTCAAATAATGAAATCTTATATATTTCAAATAATGAAATCTTATATATTTCAAATAATGAAATCTTATATATTTCAAATAATGAAATCTTATATATTTCAAATAATGAAATCTTATATATTTCAAATAATGAAATCTTATATATTTCAAATAATGAAATCTTATATATTTCAAATAATGAAATCTTATATATTTCAAATAATGAAATCTTATATATTTCAAATAATGAAATCTTATATATTTCAAATAATGAAATCTTATATATTTCAAATAATGAAATCTTATATATTTCAAATAATGAAATCTTATATATTTCAAATAATGAAATCTTATATATTTCAAATAATGAAATCTTATATATTTCAAATATGAAATTCGGGATTTTTCAGAAAAAATAATTTCTTCACACATAAAATCTACTGGATTTAAATTAAAATTATTGCATTTTATATATTATTTATAATAATGAACAGAAACAAAGTCTTGAAATAGAAACAAGAACTTTGGTATCGAACAAATTTTAATTAAACCAAACTTGACTGGACTTTTTTAGGCCAAAAAAGATTATATAGAACTATGCATTGTCTATTCTTTCCTTAATAAGAATTTTTTCTGTCTCCCTTATCAAAAGGTTATATTTTAAATGTACTTTATTTGTATGCAACCGTTCCTCAAAGAATAACAGAATTAAATGCTATGATATATAAATCCTAAAAAGCATACCAAAAATCTTGGTTAAAAATAAAACTGGAAAACAAAAAGATTAATGAAACGTTTTCTGTTTTATGAGACAAAGTCTGATATTTTAAGAAGTCATCAAGCAGCCAGGTCATATTTTGGAAAAATAAGATTTACAAATAATTATCTGAGAAAATGAATTTTAAATTTCATCGATGCAAAATCGAAAAGAATAGAGAGAGAGAGAGATAGAAGCAAAGAGAGAAAATAGATGAAAATGGATGAGAGAGAAGAAAAAAAATGAAAGGAGAGAGAATTTAACCAACAGAAGGGGAGAAAAATCAAAAGGTTTTAAAAAATGTGGTAGAGAGAGAGAGAGGGATAATCTAATAATAACTATACAGCATTTTGCAGAAGCAATTCTGACAGCATTTCAAATAAATTGGCTGATCACATAAATCTAACTTTTAAAAAAAATTTCTTTTAGAAGAATTTTTTAATTTTAGAATGCAAAAATTTTTTTTATATATAGATGGAGAAGGAAAATGAAAAAAAAAAGGTAAATTGCACAGATGAAATAAATGCACATGAAAATCTGGCAGTCGCAAGAAATTATATGGTTAAATTTAACTTTGCTAATTAGGAGGATGATTCAGCAATTTTTATTCAAAAGAATCAAATTTTTTTTTATTTTTTTTGCTTCCACAAATTTTTTCAAAATTCATGCATCATTCACACAGGAATAAAATACTCTTTTGGATTTTCAAAGATTTTAAAATAAATATTTTCTAGATGAAAACAACTGAAATATTCAAATTTAATCTGAGCGAAATTGGAAGAGAAACAGAGAAAACATTAAAATGATTTACAAATGCTTGACTGTAAGGTATCTATAGTATTGTAGTCCCAGAATAAATATTTCAAAACATTTGCCACCTACAATCTTCAAAAATTTCAATGCAACATCAATCACCATCTTCTGCTGCCCTGAACTCTCTTCCTTTGTCCTTTCCTCACTAAAGTCTTCTAATTCTCTTTAACTCCTTGTAAACCCCCACCCCCATGCATCCTAGTGGCATTTGCCTTGTTGCTTGGGATGGATTAAAAAAAAAAAAAAAAAATTTCCCTGGGTCAGGTCTAATTTTGGAAGCTGAACCACCCACTATTCTTAACTGAGAGCATCAAAACCCGATTCTACAACATTATTTAACCTTTAATGGGGTGTCATTTTGAATGTGGTTGCTCTAAAATGGATATTTATGCAAAAATTGTACACACATTTTGTCACAATAATATATTTATCTCTAAGCAGGCACAAGGCTACAATATATGGGCACTTAATGAGAACCAAACTGACAATGCAAACAGTACTTCACAAAATGAGCTTGTTAACCAATCCACTACAGTATATGAGACATTATATATGAGGTCTGTATTAGTCCTGAAATGGTATCTCAGTTTTAGTCACTTTCCCATCGCCAAAGTGTAGCTTCCCTGTGCCTTTTCTATAAATAATTTCATCATAATTGTTGTGATGAAATTTCTTCTAGGGTACCTGGACTTTATGAATTTAAGTGCAGTACTAGATTGGAAGCTAGGTCTCATCATTTTACCATTGAAATGGCTAAATGTAACTAAGTTCTATGTAACAGTTTCTTCTATCACACTTCTCACTTGTGGAACTCGCTTCCAACTTTTTTGGTTTTTGTCTTCATTCATGATTATTTATTGTTCTCACTCCTAATGTTTAATAAGAGTGGATGGTTATTGGAAAGATCACGGCAACTATATCTGCATTCACGAGATGAAACATGGTGTGAAAGTTTTAAAACAGATGGAGGCATCCAAACTTGTCCTCTTGAAGAAGCTGAAAATCTTTCAAGTAGGCTATCAACTTTACTCAGTCAGATAAACTTGCTTTTATTTCAGTCCCAAACTTAAAACTATGATATATTGAAGTTGCTACTGAATTAGGCTTTCATTAAAAGGAAATATCAAGAAGGATGTGCTTGTCAGGAAACTTTTGAAGGAAAAGAAAGCCATCGCTTCTGTGATTTATGAAAGAACATTAATTTGGAGAATGCTCTGAAGGATTCTAAAAACCAGATGCCATGGAAGTAAGTGCAGCAAAGAATAATTGGTGGAGCATGAAAGCATGCCAGATTCAAAGCTCTTCTGGAAAGCAGGGCCAGAAAGTCTTTGCATCACCAGAGCTACATGATAGGTGATCTTCACCTCCTCTACTAATGCAGTCAAGTAATGGCACTGAACGGCTGGGGGGGGGGGTAAAACTGATAAGATTAAAGCACAATGGCTAGAGAATTTCAAAGTATTGAACCATATGTATTGAACTAACTGATGCGATTGATTTGCCTCCCACAGAGACCGAACAATTGCATAAGAACAGATGAACACTAAAAATGGTACCAGCAAGAAACGGTGTTATGGTTGGGATATTATTGATCTACTGATATCAATGGGATATCATTGATCTTCCACCATATGGAAGGGAAAAAACCCTTAAAATTAGAGGGATACAATTCTTATCTCTCTCTATAAAAAGGGACCTAAAGACATCTGCAATAACTACCATGGGATCTCCCTGCAGTCAGTTGTTATTAAAATTTTTGCAAGAATACTTAACCAACTAATCATATATACGGTACCAAATGACTAAACACACACTTTTTTCTAAGGTAATAGATTTTTATTTATCAATCTGACAGATTTTTATCACTTTTAAATGTTATTTTTAGTGGATACTTATATGTGAATAGATGCTCTATTTATTTATTAAACAGGATAGTAAATGAAAATACTGTTTAAAAAAAATAAATTGAGCATCTCAAATATGAGTATCCACTAAAAATAACATTTAAAAAGGTTTTATATATATATATATATATATATATATATATATATATATATATAGTGTATATTTGGCAGCATGCTTTCATTAAGACATGTCTCATTAAATAATTTAGACAAGTTTTGTCTCCTCATTTTTAATAGGATCCTCTCGTAATTACAGACAAGATTCTTAGTATCCTTATTAAAGGAAGAAAGAGAAGTATGTATATAAGATAAAGAACAAATCGGAAATATTTATCAATCTAACATTTCACTTTTATTAAAGCTTCATTCAAGGATGAGATATAGAGAAAAAGAATAAAAAATTCTGGTATTTTTTGACTTTCATTGGTTAACCCCGTTTTATTTGCATTTGACTTGTTAAACAAATGTCAGTATAATTTGTGGTGTTCTGAATTCAAGGAAAGACCACAGGTTCACTGGATGTTTCATGAAATTAACAAATTCCAAGCCTAACTGAAAAACCCACTTTCAAAACCAATTCTTTCTTCTTTTTCTCTCTATCTCATTCTCCGATGAAGCTTTTATAAAAGTCAAATGTATTAGATTGGTAAACATTTCCTATTTGTTCTTTTTATTATCATTGTCAGATTCTGGTCCATATATGATATATATATATATATATATATCAGATCCCAACTCATATATAGCACTTTTTATACCAATATAGCTGTATTCTGTTTTTGAGTTTTTCCATTTTGTTTAATAAACCCATATGAAACGTGACAATGTTTGTCTACATTCTTTTCTGGGTTTAATAATAAAAGGTTGTTCAGAAAAAAGAACAAAATACAAAAGTTGTATTTCTCTTATAAATTCATTTGCCAAATTTCAGATAAAAGTGATTATCATAATAAATGGTAAACATTTTGCCTCTGGAGATTTTATGGCTTCAGGCTCATTCAGATTTTTGACAACTGTCCCATGACATGTTTCATATGACGTAAAGGCAGATGATTTGTGACACTAATTTTTTGTTGTGTTCCTCTTAAAATATAGTGACAGTATAGTGACAGTAAATCATAAATTAAGGACTCCTTAGTAAAAATCCGAACATCAATATACAAGACCAACAAGTCTACAAAAAAAAAAAAAAAAAAAAAAGGAAAAAAAAAGGACCAAATAAAAGGGTGTAAAGAAGTGGAAATTTCACTAAAATTGCGCTGTGGAATTTTGCCCCCTTCAACTCTTTTTCAATGTTCTAAAAGCAACTGGAGTTTTGCTCCCTTCAACTCTTTTCTAATATTCCAACAGCCACGGGATTAAGAACACAAATAGGCTTCATCAATGATACCATTCATATGAGAGGGCTGGGGGATATGAAGGCTAAAATGGAAATACGGTGATTCTGCACCTCACATTCTGCATTAAATTCCACCCGTTTTCATTATGCAATTGCTTATAGCCATATTGCAATTGTATTTGAATTCCAGACATTGTGCAGCATTTACACATCATACAAGCATTTTGCAATGAGTCAAATGCATAAACTGTGGTTTACTTTTTTTATTCTATTCAAGCTAATTAAGACTGAAATCATTTCTCTCTCTCTTGAAGCATGACCAGGTGAAAGATTTCAAGCTGAGATATATAAGGTCCCAGAAATCTTTTTCTCTTAATGATAGGGTTCAATCAGGTAATGATTGAAGTAAACATTGAAAATTCAAACTCAACTTTAAAAGATAGAGCTTGTTGATTTATGTTATTGTTTTTACATGCAATATATATATATATATAAAGAAAGAACAGTAAGATATAAAATCCGGTGTTCTTATAGATATTTTTATTTTTACACAATAGTGCTCAATGTAAATCTACAGAGCATTAATATTATAAATTAATTGATTTAAAATATCGTTTTTTCACTACACAGTGATAACTATGTTTCAAAAAAGGAAGCTAAAGCCTTCAAATTTAATTTTGTTATTAAATTAAAGACATTAGTTCCATTTCCTTGTCAAGCAAATTTTGGACTTGACGAGGAAATGGAACTAATATCTTTAATTTAATAACAAAATTAAATTTGAAGGCTTTAGCTTCCTTTTTTGAAACATAGTTATCACTGTGTAGCGAAAAAAACGATATTTTAAATCAATTTATTATATATATATATATATATATATATATATATATATATATATATATATATATATTCCAATTGACTATTTTATTTGTTTTCTCTTCAGATTTATTCTGAGAAATTTAAGATATATATCTTTTTTCTTCTTTTTCCCAACATTTTGTTTTATACTTCAAACATCTACCAGCCTGTACACGAGAGAAAACTTTAAAGAAAACATGTTCTTCAGTTGGTTTATATAATCTGTTTTGAGTGCATAGGCCATTAGACACACTGTTTAAAAAAATAATTGGACCTCAAACATGGATGTACACTAAAATAATGTTTGAAGTAATAAAAAAAAGTATATATATATCATTTTTATGTTCTTATATTAAGAACGCTAACATAAATGTAAATGTGACCAATTAAAATTTAAATATAAAAAAATTAAATTTTTGTTGGCAAACTTCTCAATCATTCTCTTTACATTCTGATGTTAGAATATAAAATATGAAATCAACCATTAAATTTCTGTCTAAAATTCTGGCAGGAGGAGTCAACATTATTTACACTATTTACATTCAGACTATTGTCTTCATCTTTGCTGTTATGACAATGTTTCGTCCGTTGTATCAGCCAGACTTCATCAGGTGTTTACCAATCCTGGTAACCTACAGAACTTCATGGAAATAGGGCAAGCAATAATTGAGCAGTACTAAAAATAAGAACTAGATGATATATCTCTAGACATGAGCAGTGGCATGAGAACAGTCTACCACAGTAGATTAAATGAAGGGTTCAGTTTGGAATTACCTGTAGTTTAGCAGGATCGATATGCACCTGATGAAGGCTGCAGAGTACAATGGTCGAAACATTATGATAACAACAACAAGGATGAGGAAAATAATCCAAATGTAAATATTTTAAACAACCATTAAACGTTGCATATAATTCAATATATAAACTGTTTTAATTCAATAAGTAAACTATGATTGCTTATATCAATATTTAATGTGTTAATCTCAGATATCATTTCTTCACAAGATTTATTCTTTCAATAATTCTCAAAAGTTTTATTTGTTTTTTCAACTGACCTTTTCCAAAGACAAATTGAAACATTTGCTAAGTTTAGCCTCATCTTTCATAACATTAGGTGAGACCAAGTGTCAAACTCAATACAGTGATAATGGAGGGCAAGAATATCTCATTAACCGTTACAGTACACCAGGCACCATTATAAACTATTTACAAAATTTTACTTAGTCTAGCAAACGATGCTAACAATAGGGCACACGGCAAGATCTGAAAATTAGAAAAGTCATTTACTTTTACTATAACTAAACAATCTGGTTAGTATGCAAAAAAAAAAATTGTTCAAGTAACTAAATGCATTGTCAAAAAAAAAAAAAAATTAAAAAAATTTTCCTTATTTAATTATAATAATGAAGTTCACTCAAGATACTTCAAGTTTTAACTTGAATGAAATGGGTCAATGCTATGAGAATCAATTTTCAATAAATATCTTTTCTGTAGATAGAAATGTTTTGTTTTTTCTCCCCTAAGATAATTATACCAGTTAATTGACTTTTATCAAGAATGGGAAATTTCAACCCTGCATCATGGTAGTATCGAATCCAATTTTTTTACTGAAGGTGTCCCTGAGAAGCATTTGATTTTAGGAAATACCAATTGCCAAATGATAATGGCTGATATTTTTTTATGACACTAAATTTAGTTGATAAAATCAAAGAAAACAAAGAATACAAAAAGGAAAGAAACAAGAAATTTACCAAATGCTACAAAAAAAGCAAAAATAATTTGTCTTGTTTCTATTTTTTCTTTGATGGAGCTGGTAGTGAGTGGTAAAGGTTGTTAACTCTTGAAAAATCGTCCCTCATTACTCGCATGTTTTCTCCCTACCACACCCAATTTGCCATCTAATTACAGAAACTTGTTGAGTATTTTCAAATCAATATTTTGCCAAAGGCTGTAACAATGAACAACGGAAAAAAGAAATAATAGCCTGAAATATTTGTTCAAATTAAAAGAAGAAAAGAAAGCAAACTTCAAACAGAGAATGAAAAAGAAAAATGCATTTCTAAAACAAGTGACAATGTGCACAAAAATATAAAATCTTTAATTTGGATCAAGCGACATATATCCAGTCAATATATTTGCCTATTTCTATGCAAAGAATTCAAAATGTAGCAAAAAGTTAATTGACAATATTTTCGCTTGATCAAAATTAGAAATAAGGAAATATCTTTTGTATTTCTTAACCCCCTCCCAACATTTTCTAACCCTCTGCTTTCCATTGTCGCATTGAGAACTTCATAAAAATTAAGACAATTTCATTTTGATTTTTGATTTACAATTAAAAACAAATAATTTAAATGGTGTCATTTTATAGAATCATTTTATCAAAATAACTTTACAGTGTGGTAATAAGCATATTGTCATCAAAATACGTCACATATTAACCAATTTTTCAACATTCTTTGTATCAGATAATCTATCTGCATGAACAGACACACACACACACACACGTACGGATGTAAAGTGAGCTTATTTAAGCTTTTGACATCTGAATTTCATATATTTTGGCAAATCTATTTTTAACACAAAAATTAAGACCCCCATGCACTAATGTAATATTCTTTCTCATAAAAAGTATGTTGTGTTCAATAAAGAGTCATTCTTTTTTCTCAATGAGAGATTTTCACAGTACAAGCACAAAGGGAGTATATCCATTTCTTTATTAATGCCCTCCTCAAGTCTGGTATTAATTGTAAAAAAGAAAATTAAAAACATGATATTAAGTACAGGTTTATAAAAAATCCAATAATAATTATAGGTCTTTACTTATAGCTTCGATCCTATTATGGGGACTGGACATTAATGAGCCTAACCAACTTCCAAAAATCTTATCAAATTACTGAATATCAGAATTTTATTTTGGTGTGGGGGACTTCATGGTTCAGCTGAAGACATTTCAACAATCCCTTATGTAAATGTGTATATGTATATATAAACACACACACAAGTAGCATCAAGTTTAACAAATAAATGTATAATAAAACATTTCAAAAATATTTTTTTATTTCTTTCACAGAACAAGTAATAAAATATTATTTCTAAGTATAGAAAAATTATATAGTTCTTAGAAAACTTTGTTTTTGTTTTATTTTTTTGGTCAAATAGTAGGGATTATTCTGAAACCTGACATTAATAAAATGAAGTATGAAACTTGTGTCATCTCAAAATCATAACTTAAAAATTGAAACATGAACCAAATATGGGAAGTTGTTTTATATATGACAGAATTATCTTGAAATCCTAACAGCTTTATTTTAAGGTTTGTATCAAAGGGTCTGTTAATTTCTTATCTTCTAACTTTAGACCTTATCTAAAATAGTTTATATATATATAAACAGACAAAATAAGAGAATCATTTTAACACACAAAATTCTTTTGCTTTGGATCAAAAATCATAAGTTTGTTTCTACCTCATGAATGAAGTGATTTCATATTAGTATTCAAACTCAGAAAAATGCAGGATAGCAAATGTTGATTCCCAAAGCAGGTAGGCAAGCTTTTCCCATTTTGAAAATTGGCTCAAATCTATCCTCTTATGGCCATGTCTGCCTGTTTGTACTAAGCTCTCTCTGTAAATCTCAAATATCAATGTCCTTTTACCTTTAACAATGTTGATTAACAATAACTTCTAAATCTCGTTTCTGAAAAACTATTCAATTCTGAAACAAAGTTTATTCAAAATAAAATATTTTATGAACAAAATTACAAAGACAACAGGTCAGTTTAAGTATGAGAGAGCAAAATCAAGAAAATAGTTTATATATGAAAATCACCATACACCCCTGCCAAAATCTAAACATTTCTATGTATCTATGAGTACATCTACAAATAAACACAGCATATTTCCCCCAACAAGTTTTAACTTATCCCCCTTCCCGCCCCTGAAGAACATCAAAGTTGGGTTGGATTTATTGCCCTGCATAAACAGTTCACCTGAGGTAAAACCAACCTGTCATATTAATGGGTTTAATTTGCTAGTAATCAAACCTACCACCATTTATATAGAACATAGTTACGGATATCATTACTGAGAGAGAAAGAGAGAACAAAAGAGATAAAAAGAAACCCACTGAAGTTTGTTTCCAAATTCAAGTCCTAGTTCCTTATTTCAGCCACAGCAATGGATTCCGTAATCAAATTGCCATCAATATTGATAGAAACAGTAGGAGCAATTATGTCAGTCTGTTTTAATCTCAACAGGTATGAAGGTGAGAAATATGTCCTTAACTGGTTGATTAAGACCAAACAAAAACTGAAAATGTAGAAAAACGTATTCAAAATACCTATACTTTACATAGACCTGGGTTATCAGAGGGCAATGTGGAGTGGATTTCAACGTTCCCCTGAGATACCAGGAAATAAAAACAATTAATAGCTATGAATATTAGTAGTTTTTTTTTTTTTTTACATTTGATTATCAAAACAAGATATATGTTGATAAAATCATTTTTTGTCAATAAATGGTTGCTATGTAGAAGTTGATGCATAATAAAACCACATTTATTTGGAGAGTGTGTGATTATGTAAACAAATGTATTTAGTTTCATTTCCTTTTATATTTTTGTCAAAAACAAAAGCCAGATGTTTCTTCATCAAATTCAAATGACACAATCAAGACAGGTAAGCACATGTTCACAGAGGTAAAGATTACTCACCTGTGGAACAAGCAGCCATAAACTGTCTTATTTCTTTCCATTTTTTTTTTTAAATACTCTACAGGACAGGTATTATATATATATATATATATATATATATATATATATATATATATTGTGTGTGTGTGTGTATATATATATATATATATATATATATATATATACCTTGCAATTAGGGTATTTAAAAAGGGGTGTCTATAACAACATATCATTGAAGCACCAACACTTAGTGAATGCAAATCTTGTCATCCTCTTTTTGAACAAAGAAAAAAACAAAAAAGGAAAGACAATTTGTAATTTTCCATTCATCCCAACATTTTATGACTCACCCTTTTCAAAATATTAAGGTCGATAATTTTAAAAGAACATTGAGGACAATAAGAGAAATAGCAAGTGACATTTTGTTGACATTACCCAACCCACTACCCACTTTGGTTGAGCAAGGAATAACTTTGATCAGCAAATTATATCAGGTGTAAAAAATAATGATAAAATAAGAGAAATTATTTTTGATAAAACCAAAACAACAAAAAAAACAAACAAACAAACAACGGGGAGATAATTAGAGAAAGACAGAAAAATCTCTTACCTGTTCCTAATAGGTTTATATTCAGAATACCTGAACACTGGTTCCATTATCACAAAGGTGTAAGGGAGGATGAGCAGAAAGAGAGAAGGCAAGAGAAAGAAATCAAAGGAGAATGACAAACCAGTTGAAGTAAAGTACACTCTGCCCCGGCAAGAACAGGAGAAAATGAGAAACTCAAATAAGCGTCTCAAATCTTGAAAATACTATGGAAACAAAGCTGACAGTAAATAAAAGATAAGACAACAGGATCTTAATGCAGGAGAACAATGCTACCAGCCGTTGGATAGTCGCAGTAGGTTGCCGGTCCAACAATCCATTGGTAACATTGATCCAAAGCACAGCGACTGACTCCAGTCTCTACCGCTACTTCCTTAGCAGCAGCAGCAGTTGCAGCAGTTCTAGTTGCAGCAACAGCAGCACCTACATCAACTGTTAGTAAAGAAATATAAGACTTTACACACTTCATAGAATGTTTTTTGACAAGAAGATTTAGCTATAAATCTTTCTCTTCCTTACATAATTGGTACATACTAAGTTTAACAGATGTCATTCATCAAGATAAAACATTATCTGCACTATATCTTTTAAGATCTTACAAATAAGAAAAATCTGATGATTTAAGATATTACTTATAAAAGAATTCTAAGATATTACTGATGTAATAAAGGTCTCCACAAATTTTGATCAGTTAGGATATATAATCATTTGATACCCCTTTTAGTTATTCACTGATATAATAATGTCACTGTACATTTCAAAATAAAAATGTCCACTGTCTATATTTCTGAGACAAGGTATTGTAACTATTTACACAATTTACATCATTCGGGCATTTTTGCCATTGTATGCTCCTGCCTTCTGCAGGTGATATATGTTGGGATTTTGAACCGAACCCTTTATTTATGACAAACGGCAGACTGGGTAAAAGCATTGGTAGAGTAATCCAAATGGGACTTGGTCCAAAGAGTTGTGAGTTCAATACCTGGCCACAGCAGAGGGAACAAAAACTTGGTGAGTTGAGTACTAAAGGGAAATAACTGATACCTAGATATCCAAAAAAGTAATGGCACGTGGAATTAGAACCATCTACCTCAGAGGACTAAGTAAAGGGTTCGGTTTGAAATTCCAACATATATCACCTGAAGAAGGTCAGAGCATACAACAGCCGAAACATCATGAATATGGAGATAACTATGAAGACAACAGTTCAAACGATGTAAATAGTGTAAATAAAAACATCAAGTTTTTGAATTCAAACCGATCACATACAAAGTTGTAAAAATGTTTATATTCATATCGCCTCAAATCCACAGTCTTGGGTCCAGAACTTAAAGGTTTATGTAAGTCTCACTTAATGATGATAATTCATATAAGTAAAGAAAGAAATATTAAAGCAATAGACTTTTCAAAAGCTGTTAATTTAGTACAGAACTTTAAATATCTGGGAGGTGTTTTAACAGATGGCAGATAATGTAACACAGAAGTCTGAAAACACATTGGTATAGGGAAAGATGCTTTCCAAAAACTAAAAGTATTAAGAAACAGGAAAATTTTGTTAGAAACAAAGAAAAGAGTGCAGTGAATACTGGACAATTTGCAAACAAATGAAGAGAAGACTTAAGACAACAGAGATATGGTTCTACAGAAGGGTGATGAGAATACTATAGATGGAACATGTCAGCAATGAGTAAGTTTTAAGGGAAATGGAAACAAAAAGGAGACAGAATTAAAAAGCATTGAAATTTCTAAGACACATAATGAGGAAAGAAGGTTTGGAAAATGGGATACTCAAAGGACATATTGAAGACAAAAAGGACAGAGGAATGCAGCAAGTAACCTACCAAGTGAACTCATGTAAAAATATGGCAGAACTGGATGGGATAGTAAAAAGACAAACAATGCTGAAAGCTCTGAAAGTTAGGAATTTTATGGAGAGCCACGATCGTCTGTATACTGAAGGACACAAGAGTAGAATATCTAACCGAGAAACCCTGGTTTCTTTGCTAGAATGTAAGCAATCTGGGATTGCAAAGGAAATATTTGTCACAGATTAATTCCACAATGCAGAGAATAAATCACTAAGTTCAGACTCGAATATCGGGGGCAGAAAGAAATGCCGAAATCTCGATTCGCAGGTCCTATCTCACAAATCACAATGCATGCAACCAGTCAGAAAAATAACTCACTCTCCAACAAACGTGGTAGCCGAAATACTAGAATTTTTCTCCCGATTCAAGAACAACTGCTTTTATCAGCTGAGCATTTTTTCCATTCGTCAACAACTGGGAGTGAACACCCAATTTTTGCATATCAAAATACTTTTATAGCGACTCCTGTGACGTACTTGTTTTTAATTTAAATATTCCATCTTCAGCATGTCATGCAGAATACATGCCCTTTCTTTTTGGTAAGTAATTTTCTTTTTCGCCACATTTTCCATTGTAGGATACACACGACACGCTGTCACTTGGTTTGACGAGGTAAGTCGCCGTTTTCTTCGCTATCTAGAATGAAGTCATCGCAAAGACAGTAGTTGGACCATTCAATTTTTACATTAGAATCAAATCTCACCAAAATCAGGTATTTATAAATTTCGTGTAAAATTCAAGAAAGAAGCATTGTTATTATTTAATGATTTTTCAGACTTGTTTTCAACTCAAAAATCCCAATGCTGTTACTAACATTCTGTTGTTCCTCACAAGCAAATGTGATAAACAAACAATAGTTTTGAAGACTCTCCACCAAACACCACATTTTCCTGCAGAAGGTAGGAAAATAAACTGGGTGAAACTTTGTTGAGGAGAAAAAAAATTAAGACATTTGTTTCAAAATCATTCCTAATTATAGAGAAAATAATCAATTCCCAAAATTATTAAACCAAGTTTCCTTTAGTCATTGTTTTGATACTGTCAATAAAAATTAAAAAGTTGATGACCAGCAAATAACTTCACAGATTCAAGTCACAAAGAAAGATTTTTAGAGAATTAAGGTAAATGGAACAACACATCTCCAAGAAGAGTGGTTCAGCTGTTTCGATAGAAAATTGTTGCTCTAGTCACAATAGAGCTCTAGCATCAATTATAAACTATTTCTGAAAATGATAATTTTAGAACTCGTGTGGTTTATTTAACCCATTTAGGCCCATCGTAAAATCTGGTATTAATAATGAAAATTAATATGAAAATCTGGTATTAATTATAGGTTTATAAAATGTTCGGTATTATAATTATAAAATGTTTGGTATTATAATTATAGGTATCTACCAATAATCTATTAATGCACACAATCCTAGAAATGGGAAAGTGGGTATTAAAAGGTTAAGATTTGCTTTCTATATCAATGAAAGGTTTATGAATATCTAAAATGTCAAACACCCATGCCCACAAAAAAGTTTCCATGCTCAAATAAATGACAAAAAAAAAAAAAAACTTTAACATAACAAGAATAATATCAACTGATGATATCTTGAGAACATATCAAAAGAATGTTGAAAATACATCAGACAAAACTCATCAATTTCTGAACATATATTTTTATAAGCAATAACAAAAGTCATTAAGTACATCTGCATAAAACTCCTCATTGAAGGAACACAAGGTTATTATTAGAAACAATGTTAATTAAACATTTATTTTTTCCTGAGCATTTTCTATCTAACTTGGCATAGATTTGTAAAGAGATTTCTTCAAACATTATTTTGAGGTTGCTGAAATAATTTATAAGTAGTCTTCATAATTAGACTTGCAAGAATAGGTTGTGTCACTCTTTTTCAGAACCCAAATGGGGTGCGGATGGATCACTCGAAGATGTTCTGGGCAAAACCAAGGACCAAAAAAAGAATTTTAAAAAATGAACAGCCTGCAAAATTTTAAAGAAGCAAACAAAGATGCGTATAAAAAGACCCAAAATTTTATGTCAATTTCATAAAAGCAACACCTAAATGCTCACCAAATACAAGGCTGAGAGCCACACAATGTAGAGGGTTAATGAGTGAGGTTGTTGTAGGGATGGATGTAGCAATTATGGACTTACTTGCAAAGACTCTGAGAGACTGAAAAACAGGACCAGAATACTGTATGTCTGGGGGCATAATGGTACTCTCTGATGGAAGTGAGGAAGTAACATCTCAGACCTTCCAGAAAGTGTTTTCCCTGTGTGGAGGACTTGTGGGACACTTTCTGTGTGTGACTGTTTAAGAATAGCAACCGCCTATATCAAGCAACAAGCAAGTGGAGTGTCCAAGGGATGGGACGACACAATCAAAAATGCCTCCATCTGCTGCATTCTCTCTGTGACAGTACAGGTACAAGAAATGGATCCTGTTGATAGGGAGTGGTGTGTGAGTGGCCACAAAATGAAGGTATGGGTGGACGCGAGTTCGTTGGCCACAAGAGTGCCATTAGAATTGAATGGAGGCATTAGTGAGTCTGGCAGGAGATGCTAAGCATATCCATTTAGCAGGACTTGATGCAATGATAAAAGGCATTAATCTGGCCCTCCAATGGCAGATGAAAGTCTTACACCTGGTCATTGATTCTGTATGTGTTCATCGCTGGATATTAGAGACACCTTGACAGGCAAGGCACACATAAAAACAAGGGCAGCCAGTGAGATGTTGATAAGACAGTGGCTGGAAACACTTCGCTTACTGGTTGACAAGTATCCTTTGACAATGGATGTGAAGCTGGTTCAAACAGCTCTAAATCAAGCAGAGTGCCCCAGGAGTGGTTGGAGCTGCACAATGAGAGCGCCAAACCTGTACAACTAGGGTGCACCACTATAAGAAAGTTGAGTGAAAGTCAGGTAGATAAAAATCGACCAACACAGTGGGCACTCAGGTATGAAGAGGACACTATTTTGCCAGGTCTGTCGACCCTTCAGTATCAACAACAGTTGTAAAGTCAGTCATCAAAGATTGTGAAGCTTGTCAATCTATCTGGCACCAGTACATTGGCAGAAAGGAAAGCTGGGAATGAAAAATAACTGGAGCAGGTTAGTAATGGATATCACACACTACAGCAGTGGACAATTCCTAACACTTATTGACTGTGGTCCATTTCAATTTGCAATATGGTGACTGCTTTGTTGACAAAATTCCACCAGTGTCATTAAACAATTAACATCAATTATTTTGAGTGGGGTCTATCAACTGAAATCTTAACTGACAATGAATGATACAGCTTTCGCATGTGAGCACTTCAGAAAATCCCTCAGTAGCTGGGGCATGCAGCTTTGATTCCGATGTGTTTATTGCTGAAAGGAGTCACAGAAGCATTAAAATCATTGCTGCTAGAAAACAGTGCTCAGTAGATGCATTATATAAGTATCACGTCCGAGTATGGGACATCGATGCGACACCTCTGCCCGAACCATGGAATACTCGAGAAGGAGCATATGAGATGAGAAGGGGCCTCCCCCAGGTTGCATTTGCTGTGATCATGGGATCAGGTGAGAGTGTAGTCAACTACTGCAGATGGCAAGGAGGCCCAGGGTTGCATGTATTTTTTGCAATGATAGAATAAAATTAAGAATAAATAACTTACCTCCAGTGCAAGCAAAGATTCAAAAGTGCCTTGCAAAGGAGAAAGAAATAGCAGCTTCATGGGTTACACATTTAAAATAGATTGATCCCGAAGTATGCAAGAGAGTATCTTACTCCAGGAAGCTGCCATTTCTTTCTCCTTTGGACAGTTTACATGCGAGACACTTGAATGTTTGCTCGTGCTGGAGGTAAGTTATTTTATTCTCAATTTTATTCTAGCGTTCAAAAAAATACATGCAACCCTGGTGCTTTTTGCCCTCTGCAGTAGTTCACTACAACATAAAAGAAGCAAGTGCAGATTATGTAGATATGAATAGATAACAATTTGAAGAGGTTAAGATTGTAGTGATCAGGGAAGCATCCTCTCAGGAGTTTGTTCCACA
>OZ038496.1:100786764-100794264 GCA_964036315.1 Acanthosepion esculentum
GACTTCAGCCTCTGAAGCCCTCCAATCCAGAAATGTCATGTAAACATCACATTGGCTAGAAACGTAGCTATGGAGCCCAGTCTACACCCCATAGTGCTAGATAGTCCTACATTCACTCTTTGACAGATCTTGTTCTTAGTCTAGTCATTCTCATTACCAGAAAAGCCTGGTGGAGGAATTGGTTTACTTGCAAATGATTTAACTATGTAGCAGGTAATAGGCGGCTACATGGTACCAATAGTACTCAGAGTGTACAAACTAAAACAGAATTTATAGTTTTCAATAAGATACATCACTGATTAATGAATATGAAAAAAATGAAGAAAATATGCCTGACTATACAATTGAATGATAGATTTGTTTTTGTTTTTTACGGTTTATCAACCCTTTTGTAGGTTAGTTAAAGCCGAAACATGACTGCCTGAACTGTATAAAGAATGTGAATTGTTTATGAAACAAATAATGGGTGTGTTTGTTTTTTTCAAGTAAAACAAAGCCCCAAATTTTAACATGTCAGAAGTAAATGTCAGTTTTAAGAAAAGAATAAAATAATCGCTTTTCACATCACTTGAAAAATAAATAAAAAATATGGCAGGTCGGGGTAAAGGAATTACTTAGAGAATACATTTTTCCAAAGCACAACTTTTTTTTTTTAAATTTGCAATTTTTCAACTGATGTCACATAAAATAACAAAAATGAAAGGCAGTTTTTTTCTCCAACATGGTAAATTCTATAAGTCTTTTATGCATTTTTCTCTTCCCTCTCCCCCTTGTTGTTTTAAAGTCAACATTTTTTTCCTACAATTTGCCATCAATGACATTTTCAGAAAGAAGAGGCATTTATGAAAAATATTTTATTGCAAATATACAGAGTTCAACAAGGAGCAGAGGAAAAAAAATATTTGGATCTAGCAGATTCTTATATTCTTCAAATTATGAGAGAATGAAGAAATATTTCTTTGGTATTTACAGGTAAATTACAATAGATTCTTTAAACTCAGTCATGCCAAAGAAATCTGCCAATGATTTCAAAAAGTTAAAACAGCAACAATATTTTAGTTCATCATTTATTTCATTGTTCAAAACGTGTTGACCAATTCCTTAAACTCTACAACAAATTTTGGGGTTGCAGCAGTCCTTTTATTTCTTTTGTTGTCTTGTGTAACATTAAATATGAGAAAAACATTAATCTTATACAAAATGTCATCCAACATAAGTCATATATACAATGTCAATAAATGAGGTTTGATAGATATATTTTTTATGGCTTATCAACCAATTGCAGGTTATAAAGCCAGAAAATACATTTAGATTGTAAGAATTTTTGGTGGGGAGCTGATGATTTAGTGATAAAAGTCTTACAAATTAACCCATGACTAATAGGAAAAGGGGTTGAATTCACACTTTTCTCAAGGTTATTTGCATGTAAATGAATAACAAACCAAATGGAAATTTGAAATTCTAAGCCATTATCCATGAGACCACCTGCACATCCAAACTTACAATATCTGGTATTTCCAAGCAGTCACCCATCTAATACTGACCAGGCTCAATATTGTTTAACTTCAGTGGTTGTATGGGAAGAAGTGAGGAAGATTTAGATTAAACTGTATAAATGTTCATGACCCAGACTATCACAGATTTTATAACATTAAATGATTTTCAGAAATGAAGAAGTCAATTAAAATATTCATAAAAGCCAGATACACATTCGGTGACTGATACTGGAACTAACCTCATATATGACAAGTTTAAAAAAAAAAAATAAAAAAAAATTTTCTAAAAATATTTTCGGCAACTTTCTCATTAATTTTTGTTATTGTGATACAATGGGTCCTCCAGAATCATATTATGGGATACCTATTACCATAAATTACCCATAATTTGTATTACAGTTCATAATTACATTTCATATTACCCATAAACATTTTTCATTGTGGTACAATGGTTCTCCACACAATTGGTTTGGAAGAGCCACATAATAAAGTTAACTGAGAATTATTTTATTTGGGTCTGGCAGTTTCTTTTTTATTACAAAGATAGAATCTACAAAGTAAGATCTTCAAAGTGACCAGAAAATAAATAATTAAATAAAAACTTTTAGGATCAAGTGCTACTTGACAGGAGGTTGAGAAGTTCCAATTACACTCTAATATCAATAGAGTCACATGGGCAGAGTAGTTTGAAGCGATTCAAAAGTGAGTTGCAATGTTGTGATGTAGAGATGGGCAGAGCAGTTGTAACTGAGAATCAGAGTTCTCACTGGATGAAAGGAGGAGGAGCTGGTCCATGAGAGAACTAGCAGAAGTTATCCCAAGTGTCACCTAGCTACCTAGCCCCAAGCCATGCAAGTGAGTCTTTGAATAAATAACCAAATATGTCGGAAACAAGAACTGTATTTTCATTTCACATCATGGCATTAGTTTCACCTTTCATTTCCTTGTGGATGTAATGTGCCTTTCCCAGCTTTTGCAAACATCAACACAAACAATAGAAAGCAGAACACCAGGTTGGGGTGACTTTACTAGTAGGTGAAAGACTGAGAGAGGGGCCCCAGGGTATGTTTACTTTATTATAGCAACCATTTCTTTGAACAGTTACTAGTAATTGTTATCTGTTTTTATCAACTTCTCTATACATCCACATCGAAAGAAAATGCTGAAAATTGGTTGCATATCCTCAAAATATGTAACTAATATCTGGCTTTCTCCATGACAAATGGAGATAATTATTATCAGACAGTTTTAGAAAAGTTCTATATCTTTTGATGATGTTCCTTCAGGTGTGCAAAATAAAAGTGTCTATAGTAATCCATAGTAAAGTAATAACTATAAACTAGTGACTTTTTAGTAAAAAGTCACTAGTTTATACCAACAGATATTTACTTAGCTTATTCTGGTAAATGGCAATAAATATAGGTCACACAATGAGGTTAATGCCCATCTATTGATGTTCAATTAAGTATTAAAGTCTCCTACTACCAATTTGATGTCATATCATGGCATATTATCTATCTTGAAGATTATTATAAAAAGATTTCTTCATGTGCTATTTCAGAAGTGTGTATATACTTGTATAACTGTGTAGTGAACTACTGCAGAGGGTAAAGAGGTCCAGGGTGGCATGCATTTTTTTTGCATCAGTCAATGAACAACTAGAGAAAATAGCTTACCCTCAGGATGAAAATGAATTCGAACTTTTCTTGCATGTAAACTTAAAAGGAAAAATAGCAGCTTCGCAGGTTGCACATTTAAAACATATAGATCCCAAAGCTGGATAGACTCTTGCAAAAGTCTCTCTTTACATATGTAAATTTTTGCTGTCAATGAAGACATAAAAAAATGCGTAATGAGGTGACAGATAGAATGGTGATTTCTGTAGTGAACAGGAAACGGTGTTGCAATCAGTGGATTGTTTGACTTAAGGAAACAGATTAGAGGAATTCATTACAATTTTACAAACTTTAGTACAAACTGTTTGTAGTGTAGTATTACTAAGTCATGGGAAGTGGTATGCACTCAACTGCCTCATGGGTAATAGCTGTAGCTCTTTATGGTCTTTGTAATTTCATATGTAAATTGGACAAGGCTTTTCTTTAATTTTAGTTTTCCTAATTTCTTTCAGAAATTTCTGGGTATTAACGTCATGTCACTTCCTGTATCTAGTTGCATGTCCAATAAAACATTATACTGCTACTGCTGTTTCTCGAGAAATGAGCATTTTACTGAAGAAAACTTTATCTCGAAAAACTGTGTCTCATCGTTTAGTTGAACATGACCTACAAACAAGAGTACCTGCAGTGAAGCCACTGATCAGCTCCAAGAATAAAAAGTGTCGTCTTACCTTTGCAACTGAACATGTGTTGTGGTCTCAAGAAAAATAGCAAACGGTGCATTTCAGTGATAGATCTAAGTTTGTTATTTGGCTCAGATGGGAAAAGGTACGTTCGTCGAAAAGTAGGCGAAAAATTGTCGCTTAAATGCCTTAAGACTAGTGTTAAATTTGGTGAAGGAAGTGTCATAAATTTTTTAATAACTATTTTTTATTTCTTTTTTTCACTGAAAAGATGACCATACTTGTTTCCTCTTCATTTTGTTGGACCGTCTATATGTTTTTCTTTTTTAATTTATATTTGCATTTAAAATGATTCATTTTGAAAGACTTTTCACATTTTTTTTTATAAGCCGGACATTTTTGTTTTTCTCTTTGATGTTGATATCCACAAAAGGAACACTTTTATCTTTTTTTTTTCTTTATGGCATATGTGTCCATTTCCTCTACTAGATCCGTAACTTTTGTTCTATTAAATTTCCCAATTAATTCTTTTTGCTGAACAAATTCAACACACTGTTCTAGTGAGAACTTTCCCAGTTGTAATACATTAGAGTCATTTGCTGATACTCCTCATTTTGAAGGCCTTTTACCAATTTCATTTGGATCAAATCCTCTTCAACTGACTGGTTTTCCAATCACAGCTTCTCAAATTCACAATATTTAGTAGCCTGTTTTAAACAAAGATCATATTCAATAAATGGTTCATTCACTCTTTGATAAATATTAATCAACTTAGCTCTCTCTGCATTCACCAGATTTTTCTTGGGTGCTATGTTCTTCACTATTAGTCGAGTTATATCATCAAATGTCGGTTGCTCCAACTGTCTTGCTGATAATTTTATAATGGCCTCACAACGAGCAGTTGCTAAGAAAAGATCAGTTATTTGGTTTTCTCCTCTGACTGATTTAAAACCCTTCAGCGTTTTTTGCTCTAGATTTAGCTGCTATTATCCTAAACCAGGCTTGTTCATCTTCATAGTTACCCAGTGATAAATGTTTGATCGGTTCTTTAGATATTGGTGACACTGTTGTAGTTTACTGTTACTTACTCACGGGAAATGATAGGCACTTATTTATAGTCTTTGTGACTTCATATGAGTCACCTCACTGTTACTTTGGCATGTCTGTCATAGAACCATGCTGTGATAATAGTGGTCATCCAATTGCCATTTGATCAGCACTTTTAAAGCCTGCTTGTTCAAGATAATCTCAAGGCGTGGGGCTTTTCTTGGCCTGAGTATACGACTGTCATCTCACCACTGATTAATTATCCTTGGCTTCTCCAGTGAGTTTTACCAACCTTTCAGGATATCAATGCTGTAGTGGAATATATCTTTTAACGCTTGTTCTAATTGTCCACTTTGGAAGAGTGTGTGGACATTTCAGTTGCCCCCATATGTGCAATGTTCTTGAAGATCTGGTTTCTCAAGGACTGAGTTTCCTTCCAGGATCGAACCCCCCTTTACTCCAAAATAGATGGAACAAGAGATGGGCCATTACTTTGCTATCTATTTGGTGGGTAGAGTTTATTCAACTTGTGACACAGTAAGTCACCAACCAAGATGGAGGATACTGATCACTTTTTGTTTTCAATCGAGCAATAAAAAATAAGACTAAGGACCCAGAAAGAATCAAGCTCATTTTAGTCATAATAACCTCTAAGAATACCTTATTATTCATTCCAAAGCACCCTACTAGTTTATACTTACAATATAAATCCACTTAAGGAAGGTGTACTGGAATTTTAAAATACCTAAAACTTTCTTTAAATAAATTTTAACAGATAGATTTATTAAGACTTTCTCATTATAAACTTTGGTTGAACTCCAACAGATACAGCATTGGCTCTCTGCCAAAATCCTCAAAATAATTGTCCTTGTACAATCTCAGATACAAACTTTGTTTCAGTCTCTGCATTATTTTAATATAATAAAACCACATTATGCAACAATGATTTGCCCTGAAAGCATAAGACCTTCAATGTTGGGTGACTTTATTATTTAGATATAAATCTGCTATCCAGTAAAAAGCTAAGCAATAAACATTATATACATTAGGATTAGGACATTTTTGTAACCCTAACTTCCTACGTTACAAATCAATTAACTGTTGTTCAAAAGTAATGAAAAAGTCATTAATTTGTTTTAGTTCTTGAAAAGGTCACCCCCTCCAAAGAAAGTTCAATTTTACCATATATGCAACAAGGGTAAAAAAAAAATGAACTGAATTAAACCCTTCATTATATTTGAACAAAAGTTTATTGAATTATGATACAGGAAATCAATTATCATAACATATATATATATATATTATATATATATATATATATATTAAAAAGAAGAGAGGTACTGCAAACTTTTTTGGTTGTAATGTGGGTTTTTAAAAAAATATTATTCTTTATTTTTCTTAGTTTTACAACACGTGTTTCTGGTCTCACGACCGTCTTCAGGTAAAGGGTGGAGATTTCCACATATTATTAAAAATAATTAATTTTTTTCCTTTATGTTTTTCAATGTTAAATATTCTCGATACGAGACATTCTCTGTTTTTGTGTTGGTCATTCCAGTGTCTTTCTTTAAATGGTAGTGAAGAGTTCTGAGCGAAGGGTCATAAAACAATTAAGGTTGGTTTGAGAAGTGATGAATCGGTTGTCTTATCTTTTAATGTTTTAATAACCCCTGTGTGTTCTTAGATCTATTTCCATATTCGTGTGTTTCTGTCAGCATGCGTGGATATATGTGTGCATACATTCCTCCTGAATACATACACTGTCTCACTACGAAGAATTAGTAAACACATTTGTACACATACACACACACACACACACACACACACACACACACACAAACATACATACATTGTCCCACCACAAGGAATCCGTACACTCACACACAAACACACACATTCTTCCCAAGTTACATGGAACTAGCACGCACAATAAAAAGAAACGTAATGTCGAGCCAACTCTAGCATATGTCTCAACATACAACAAAAACAATCCAGAAATATTCACAAAAATTACCAAAAATCTAGACCTACTTAGCAAGAATAATAAACTGAATAATATACTAAAAACAACCAAAATAATTAAAAGCAAACGCCAATCTAAAAACCTAAAACACATATTAACCTCATCTAAATTTACCCAACACACAATACAGGGAGTCACAAAATGCAACAAAAAAAAGGTGTGGGGTTTGTGACATCATTATAGAAGGAAACTCCTACACTTTTGAAAACCCCAAAACAATGTTCACAATAAACAAAAACTTAAACTGCAACTCCAAAAATATGATTTATGTACTTAAATGCACAAAATGCAGGAAGTCATATATAGGCATCAGCCAACAACTGAACAACAGGGTCTCCCTACACAAAAGCAACATAAAGTTGCCAGACAACAGAAAACTTTTTGTTTCACAACATATCTTTGAATGTAACCAGGGTAAATTTAATATCATGCCGATATATCAAACAGACAATTATTCCTACCTACAAATACAAGAAAAAAACTTCATAAATAAATTCAAACCGGAACTAAATAGATCATGACCCCACACACAAAAGCACACATCATGCACACATGGTGACCAAATACAGTGATCAAACCGCTCTTATACATGCACGCAAGCTCACATGCGGGTATCTGTGGAACACGAAAAATGT
>OZ038496.1:100796764-100906764 GCA_964036315.1 Acanthosepion esculentum
TTTAGACATCAAGATGTCTCACCAATATAAGTGCTTTTACATTGCAAGCACCTAAATTGATGTTGGATTTATTTTTCTTCATAATCATATCTCTGATTGTCGTGGACATGACAGTAAAGATTCTAGTATTTGGAGTAAGTAATTTATTTACAAATTTTATCGAAAGAGAGTAGGATTATGAATATTGTTTTGTTGATGTTAGAAGTGGTATCAGTGGTGTCTAGTTTTTTGAATTTACAGACTTTGTATGCTAATTTTCCAGTGTTGAGGATGAAATGTTGTAGATAGTGAAAAAGTCTAAATGTTTTTTTTTTCAATGTATTTCTCTTACTTCACCTAGGTATTCTGGGCTACATATTCTAAGGGCTCCGAAGTAGAATTCTATGACTAATCCTGATTTTATTTTTTGATTGTGGTGTGAATAGAAATTAGATTATATTTGTTAGTGGATATATATTTTGCTATATATATATATATATATATATATATAGATGGGGGAATAGCTGACAAAGGGGGAAAAAGTTTTGTGATGAGTGTCGTCCTTTACGACTATGCATACACATGAACAAAAGATGCTGGGAATTTTAAATTCATTTAAAATCTTTTTCTTTCTATCACTTTTGTTAGTAGATATCCAAAGCTGTGATAAAAGAAGTTCTGCCAGGAATTTATTTTTTAGCTAATCTATTCTTGAGGGATTAAATTTAATTGTGAAAATACAAAATAATGTAGGACTTATTCCACAAGAGATTATCTTTTATGCCTTAATATGATGCTAACACACCAGCAATGGTTGTACAATTGCAGCCAAAATGTTCAGAACGGCATTGCTTTCGTCAGAAAAGCAGGTATAAGTTTTTATTAAAGTTGTTTTATATTCTATAATTTTCAGACAATAAATACAATATTATTTGTTATTGTCTGAGATTTTGGTGTAATTTGAGGGGATAATACAAAAGTTATGGATGATTTAGTGATTTACTGCAAAACTCATGGCAGCCAAAATGATCAGAACGGTTGAAAAAATAACAAAATAATAAAAAATGACAGAGAATACTGGAATTATTTAATATTTAATGTGAAGCCCTTTAGCTTCAATCATACTTTGACATCTTCGACTGCATGAGGAAATTAAATTTTCAATTTCTTGCTGGGTGATCTTATTCCATCCTTCCTGAAGGGCATTCCATAATTGCTCGGTTGTTTTAGGATTTCTGGCTTTCGAACGTTCTCCTAGAATATTCCACACATTTTCAATAGGATTGAGATCTGGGCTTTGCGCAGGCCAATCCATAACAATAACCTTTTCAGCCTTGAGGAAGTTCATAACCACCTTAGCCTTGTGACATGGGGCATTGTCCTGCATGAATATGGGTGGTCGCTTAGTTGAATTTCTCAGCACAGGCAAGACATGATCTTTTACAAATTGTTTATAAACACCGGCATTTACCTTTCCATGTAATCGCACCAAAGGGCCCACACCATCTCCAGATATCATCCCCGAAATCATGACACTTCCTCCACCGAATTCAACACTAGTCTTAAGGCATTTAAGCGACAATTTTTCACCTACTTTTCGACGAACGTACCTTTTCCCATCTGAGCCAAATAACAAACTTAGATTCATCACTGAAATGCACCGTTTGCTATTTTTCTTGAGACCACAACACATGTTCAGTTGCAAAGGTAAGACGACACTTTATTCTTGGAGCTGATCAGTGGCTTCACTGCAGGTGCTCTTGTTTGTAGGTCATGTTCAACTAAACGACGAGACACAGTTTTTCGAGATAAAGTTTTCTTCAGTACAATGCTCATTTCCCGAGAAACAGCAGCAGCAGTTTTAAATCTGTCCTTTTTAACCAACTTTACCATAGCACGATCTCTCTTGGTCGTTTTTCTTGGCCTACCTGTAGACTTTCTTGCTTCACACGAACCACATTCATCGTAGACCTTAAGAATACCGTGAACAACACTTTTTGACTTGTTAACAATCTTTGCAATAGACCCATTACTTAAATTATCCTTCTTTCGAAGCTTAATAATCTGCTGACGAATTGGTAACGGAGTAAGTGGCATTATATTAACAAAGTACACTGCAGATATTCTTACTAATGTTTAGTAAATGAACCGTCACGTAAACAAATTAAAAAAATTAGAGTTCGCCGGTTAAATATACTAAAACACGGAGTAAAAGCAACTGTTCTGATCATTTTGGCCACCATGGGTTTTGCAGTAAATCACTAAATCATCCATAACTTTTGTATTATCCCCTCAAATTACACCAAAATCTCAGACAATAACAAATAATATTGTATTTATTGTCTGTGAAAATTATAGAATATAAAACAACTTTGATAAAAACTTATACCTACTTTTCTGACAAATACAATGCCGATCTGAACATTTTGGCCGCAACTGTATATAAGTTAAGATAGTCTGACAGAGCCCATCTCTTCAGGCTATTTTTCCTTCTCCTAGATTGGTTACCCCTACCAAAATAAGAGAGCCCAGTGTGCACTGCTATTTAACTCATAGTGAGAAGAAGATTGATTCATGTCTTTTCTAACGGCATTAGTACAAAATGAATGAAACTGACTTGGTCAAAATTTGAACTCAGCATGCCAATTGCAATTTCTCCAGTGATAACCATTACACAACACACTGCTGTTATGGCTGTGGTACAGGTGATGCCTAAGCAACCCTAATGGATTATAGACCTGATAAAAATATATGTGCAATAAAAAGCAACATATGTAATATGAAAAATGAATCTCTAATGAAAGCCCTTTTGTTCAAAAATAAAATTTTTAAAAAAATAAAGATAATTAGAAATAAACCAAAATTTTTCAAGTCTGCTTTAGATTTGTGAAGACGTCCAATTTGAAGTTAATTTGAATGTCATTATCCAAACTAGTATCTGCATCATATTTATTTTGATACAAGTATTTCTGCTGATACGTTCGTTAGTGACAAGTGCATGTTGTATTTAGTTGTCCTTTTAAGAAACATTTCATATTGCATTTATCTTTTTTGGCTAATGTGAGAAAGAGAAGAAGATCTGGCAGCAATACAATTATACTATTCATCTATGGCTAAACTGTAAAAAGCATCTGGTGTTCACTTTGATGACAAATTATCAATAAAAACCAACGACAAATGATGCCAGGGAGGATCAGAAAAAGAAAAAAAAAATTTATCTAGTAATTTTCTTTATCATTTGCAAATCAAAACTTCCAACAGAGGATGAAGGGAAAGAGATCAAACATGGATGTTAGAAGATCAATAAATTCAAATCAATACAAAAAAAACAAAAAAACACAAACAATACAAAGGTCAAGAAACAAGCAGCTTCCCTAAGTCACTTCCTTTTGAATTTTTCTTTTACACAAAGTCCATGATATAAAATTTACGTGCAAAGTTTTGAATTTTGTCAAAATCAGACACTTTTACGGTAGATGCAGCTGATGCAATAGATGCAATAAGATGAAAGTATAGAAATAAAACCAAATTTTATATAATCTTTGCTATTAGAAAAAATTTTGAATTTTTACTTTTTGCTAAGAATTTCCTTTCTCTAATGCATGGAAACAAAAAAAAAAATATTTTTTGTACACAAATTCTTAATTTAAGTAGAACAGAAATATAAAAACAAAGCTAAACAAATCTAAGAGAACAAAAAAAAAAAAGAAGGATAATTAATGTTCACCTATTTTTGTTTCTGGGGGTATGGATGTAACTAGCTAATCCAGTGGAGACATGGATACATTTTTTCACTTATTACAACTGAAAACTAATGAGTACCAACAGCTGCACTGGAGAAATTGGTACATGCAAATGATAGAAAAGTATTTTTCTCACAGCAAAACCCATACTGTGAATATGATATGTATATTTGAAGGTAAAAAAACATCTTCATTAGATTGTAAATATTACTAATCCATAAATCTAAAATATTACCATCTATAAATATAAAGTGTTTACGTGGTGCGTGTGTGTGTGGGGGGGGGGGGTACTAAGGATAACTATAAAGAAGGAGAGTTGAATAAGAGGTTCACACTAACTTATAAAAGGAAAAGTCACCAGTCATATATATATATATATATATAAAGTATGAGGAAGCATACAGAAACACAGAATATATGAGGAAGCATCCGTAAGTATAAAGTAAGAAAGAGCAGCCATAGATGTAAAACAGGAATAACATGTCATAATTATGACGTTGGAGAGATATCAGTCATAAAGTAACAGAGAACGGCTCTAAATATAAAGTAGGCAAGACCAGCCATAAATATTACATAGAGGTACCACATATAGAACTATGTTTAGCAAACTCATTTATTTCATCCAATATTGTGAGTTTGATCTTCATTTGGTTCCCACAACAGTGGCCTTAATCAGACTAAGTTTTGCCAGACTCTCCATAGACAGAGAAAGAGATTACTTATATATTGTCAGCAGAAGAATCATCATCATTTGAAATAGCAAATGAGTGAGACTAATAAAAACTAATCATCTGAAACAGTGAGAGTGTCAGTTGGTAATGCCATTGGTTCCACTTACATGACTTCATTCTGACAACAGTTGCTAAGATATTGAGATTTCCCAGCTGGTTACTTCCCACATAAAACATTTGCTTGTCATCAAAACTCTAAGTTAGGGAAATAAGTCTACAAAGGCAGATTCTTATAAGCATAATTTGAATTGTCTTGTGAGTTTCCTGGTTTAAATAGTTTTGTATTTATGACTGGTGCCAGACATCAATGTTTAAACCCAGGTAGGCAACCAAAAACAGGATTCTAAAAGCTTAATGGAAATTTGGTTCAACAAACTTCCTATCACACATTTAGTTTTGCATCATACTAAACTTAGTAAACATTGTAGACAGTTTCATTTGTTTGTATACAACCATAGGCAATTGCGGGGAATCAATGGAGTGAAAATATTCCACAACAAGGGAGGGAGGGAGAGAGAGAAATGGGAATAAATGATGATGATAATAATAATAATCATGAATAATAATGAGGACACAAAAATTATTTTATAACAGCAAGTGACAAACAAATAGAAAGGTTCAGCCTCCAAGCCTTTGTCTTTGGTTTACTTAGATTATTTGACTTATTAATAAACCAATAAAATTTTCTTATAAAATATTTATCACAAGAATGAAGCCAAGCCCAGCAGCCTGGAAATATTTTCGCCATTTATTTACAGAGTGGATATAAATTAAATGTCTTAATTAATTAAAGAGAAAGTTACATTTCCTTAGAAACAACAAAGAAAACAGTGTTCGATTGTTATGTAACATCTCAGAATATAAATGAAAGAAAAAAGTAAAATCACTGCACGGATGTATCAGAGTCATTTGTGTGTGGAGATTTTCTTTACTTTGTAAGATGATGGTGATGGTTTTAACTGGTTTCAGTTATTTTAGATGAAATCATAACGATAAAAAATTCATAAGAGAAGCCAGGATTTTAAAAGCACAAGGCTCGTACATTGGTGAACAGGTCTTCTGTATAAAATAAGTTATACTGCATAAGAATCCTTGGTACAATAAGAAACATTACATTTATGCTGTCAATTTCAATTAGGTTTTGAAGTTCAATTTAATGAGTTAAGAGATTAGGCACTGATTGGTTAGGGATCATAGTGAAAGACCAATCGAAAGACAGGAGGTAATAGAGCTTTTCTAGTGGGAAATAAGATTGGACACTTGCAGGTTGTGAGCAGCAAACAGGTCAGATCTTAAATAATTCACGCCCACACCCATCACTGGATTTAGGCCATCATTCAAGGAACAGCTATTTTCTACAAAAACAGAACTTAGTTAAAGGAATTCTTAAGCAAAAAAAAAATAAAAATAAAAAAAAAATACTCTTTCTTGTACCAATGATTTAATACTTTCAACACCACCTCCTCAGGGAAAAAATATTCCAAAAATAAAATTATTTACAAATATTTTCCTATCAACAGCTTGTTAGTTATTATTCCAGTAAGTTCTCTTTTATTGACACATGACAAGGAGGCAGCGTGAGGTTTACTTTGTCATTTCTAATCTAACAGCAAAGAAACAGGGAAGATGAGCAGTGATAATGAGACAAGCTTCAATGTTGCTCTGGCAAAATCCCCCAGTTTTTTGACAAACTTATCTGACCCTGGTACATTTTGGACAGAATATGACAGAATATTCATTGAAAAGGAACAATGACAAACTAAATCCCTCAACATTTAAACATTATAACATGTTACAATATTGATACCATGATCAGATTACACAGAAGAGGGACATTTCTCTAAGAACTACACACCAAGTAAAATATGGTCACACAGTTAAGGAAGAAACTTGAAGTGACACAGATGTATGGCTACTAATAAATGCTAAGAATACCATATAGGCAAAATATGTAACAAAGGAAGTTTTAAGGAAAAATGTGAGCAATAATTAAACTGTAACACTCAGAAAGAAGCTCCCAAAATTTCTAGGACACATAGTGAGGAAAGAGAGTCTAAAGAACTTAACACTCAAAGGACATATTGAAAGCTAGAGAAGCAGAGGAACCAACTTCAAGTGTTTGAGGGAATGGACAGAGAGAGATGGTAAAGTAGCAGGAGTTATTCAGAGCAAGAAAAGATGATGTGAAAAGCCATGATTGCCCACATCTTGAAAGTGCATGCTATGTAAAGGAAAAAGAACAAAAGGTTGAATGTGATATTCAAAAAGTATTTTAATTCTTCCTATTTCCCAAGTGGTAAGAGTTTTGGGAAGAACTAATAACCAAGAAATGGTGTATTATGAATTATTCAGACATTCCACTTCATGTTTGTCTGCCACTTAATGCAAGAGAGCCTGGTCTGTCCTAGAGTAACCCTAAATGACTAAAGATAGATTCATGCCTTTACCAAGGGCATTAGCATGAAGTGAATGAAATGGAACTGACCAGAATTTGATCTTGGCCCAGAGATTTGACTTTCTATGCCAATAACAATGACGCAATTTGATCACACATAGATAGATAGATAGATAGATAATAGATATTTATATCATTTAAAATTTGCTATATAAGTGGGGGTAAAAGTGCTTAATATCAGAGGTAAACAGTTTTCTGATTTTGACAGAGTATGAAATGGGATTTTATTTAGTCTTTCGAGTTGTGCCATGGTTCAAGGTCAAATAGTTAGAATTTAATCCTATTTAGCACATTCGGAATTTTGGTTAAAACTTTTGTTTTTCTTGCATCCGCTGGTGGGCCAAACATTAGTATGAGAAATTTAGCATCTTTTTTGCAGTAAAAACATTGTTTTGGAAAATCTTGCAAAAATTAAATAATTATCGGATTTAATAAAATTTTCAGAACTTATTCACAAATGAATTAAAATATTTTAAATTTTTTTTCTATTTTCTATTTTTAGAAAATCTTGGTAATTTTTTTTTTTTTTTTTTTTTTTTTTACAACTGTTAAACCCCACTTATTTAATTTTATGAAATTTTGAGAAATTCAAGTTCCAGAATCATCATACTTATATTAGTTAAAAGCCAGACTCTTTGGAGAATTTAAATCACAACTTATTTTTTCAAACAAAAACACCATTTACTGAAAATCTGCTCCGAGTTATAAAATAAACAATGCAATAAAACTATGACATTATTTAATTAGAAAAGCTTTTAATCACTTTTATATATGAGGGTCATTCAATAAATAAGGTGAATTTTTCGGTATAAGGACTTCTAATACAGATAGAAGCTTACTCTTTTTTATTTTTTTTTGTTTTACTTCTTTTTCACATGGATTTAATTTCTTTTGCAGATTAAGAAAAACTTTGACAGTTTTGGCGATTAACAAAGATGGGCGACCAAGAAGCATGCTCCAGGATTGAACAGCGGTCAGTTATCAAGTTTTTGGTTGCTGAAGGGTGCAAACCAGTTGAAATTCATAGGAGAATGTCAACTGTGTATGGTGCCACATGTTTCAGCCAAAAAAATGTCTACAAGTGGGCTAAATTGTTTAAAGAAGGACGGAGCAGTGTTGAGGATGAAGACAGGCCTGGGAGGCCTACAGAAGTGAGGTCTCCTGAGGTGATCGATTCAGGCAATGACCTCATTCAGTCTGATAGAAGGGTGACAGTGGATGACATTGCAAGGACTTTGAGCTTATCTGTTGGGACAGCACACAAGGTCAGCTGCCGGTGGATGCCAAAGATGCTTACTGCAGAGCACAAACAGCACAGCAGCCCAAACGGTGCAGACCATCAACGAGCTGGGCTGGGAACTGCTCCCTCATCCCCCTTACAGCCCAGACCTTGCCCCTTCAGACTTTCACCTGTTTGGTCCCTTGAAAGCGTTTACGAGAGGCACAAAGTTTAAAAGTGACGATAAAGTCAAAAGTGTTGTGAGCGACTGGCTGAGACATCAGTCCAAAGATTTTTACGCTGAGGGAATACGGAAGCTTGTTCACAGATAGGAAAAGTGTGTGACAGTGCTGGGAGACTACGTTGAGAAAAAAAAAGAAAAAAAAAAAAAAAAAAAGAAAAAAAGTAAGCTTCTATCTGTATTAGAAGTCCTTATACTGAAAAATTCACCTTATTTATTGAATGACCCTTGTACAAGATATATTAGGGACAAGATTGTCTCAAGAAAAAACTTTTTTGAGGAATAATGAATTGTTTACATTTATTTTAATTAGAATAATTTCTTAATTTTTAAATCCTAAAATTCTGTATCAATTTTACCCTTTTAGAAGATATTAAGTAAAAAATATATTTACTAATCATAAATGGAAAAAGCTTAGTACAAATCATCATACACTAATATTTTTAAAAGAATTTTAATTTTTTGTACGTGTATAAACATGCCGATTTTTATTGATATGGTGGTCCATACATGACATTATCAGAAAATAAGTGATAACTATAGTAAATTTAAAGTCAGACAGTATCTAAAATTTAATAGACATTAGATTACAGAGAATATTTTTTCAATTTTTAAGATTACCAAGTACTTAAAAATTATAAATAAACTGCAGTTACATTATATTCAATTATTTTTTATAACTAATGCCTCCATAGAACAACATTAGATAAACATCAACCTGAATCAAGTTGTCAAACATGTCACTAGCTTAAATAAATAGCTACTGCTGTGTTAAAAAATACATTTCTGTAATATTTTAAACTTAAAGTAAATAATATTTGTTTTAAATAAGATTAATTAGACTTTAAATCAGCTAATATTCCTCAAATAAAGTTTCAGAAAAGTATATTTTATTTTCGGGAAGATTTTTTTAATAAAGAGAATGTCATTGTGATGAAAGACAACTAAAAAAAGGATGCTCATCAGCTATATTAGGTGGAGGGGAAGACTCCTCCAGTCAATTTAATTTTGAAATACAGCAAAATATATTATTGGAAATATTAAATTTAATCTAATGCTTGAAATTAAAAGTAAAATAAAAGCTTCAAGAATGATATTTTATTTTTGAAAATTCATTTTGAAACTTAGGTATCAATTTTTCTGTCGTGGTATGTAATTTTTATTAATCCAACAGATTTTTTGCATTACTTAAATATGAGTATTCACTAGAAATAACCTTAAAAAAGTAGCTATATATGGCTGTGTGCGAGCACCTATATATGTATGTGCTTATATGCACAACTTTTCATGTACACAAAAACACAAGAACAATATTTTCATGTTTCTACAATTTTACACCAAAGCTAGTTCAGGAGATGCATGTCAACTTACAAAAACAGATTTAATTAAATTCATTTATGCTTTCAAAATAATTATAATCACCAAATTTGGGGAAAACAAGAGACCAAAAATAGCAATAGTAAAAAAAGCTCCGACTTGGAACTAATGAAATATGATTCAACACTTGTTGTATAAAAAGGAAGAGATACCAACAGGAGAGGGGGCAAGTTGCTCACTATTGAAATCTTCATAACTAGACAAAACATTAGGGAGCTTGTTTCCTTCACAATGACAATTAAATTTCTTCAGGAAAGGCAAGCAGATATTCAACCACAAAAAAAAAAAAAAATTGTTGAAATACATTTTTTTTAATCTAAAGAGTTTCTCCTTTAATACATGTGTGTGTGTGTATACACTCACACAAAACATAACCGAGTGAATGTCCAGCTTAAAAACACGACAATCAGTAACTTTTCCTAAACCTTGTGACAGATTTTGTACAACAACAATGCCAATGACATCTCCGTCTAAAAGGTTGCACATATGAATCAGACCAAACAAACACAGAGACATGATGAAAGAGTAGAACATCAAAAGGCATCAACACATGTCTGGCTATCGTTTCATGGCTGATAACATCTTAGAACCACAAGGCCCTAGCAACCACTTGTGGAATCATCAAGTTGCAATAATCATGATTTCTAGTGCTAAAACATTTTTCACTTGGCTCCCACCAAATCAAGTCCTAAATATAGATCAGTTTCCCAATTTAGCATTGTAGAAAAATCACTGATGTCACTTTCCACAGCATTGTAAGTGGCACCTGCTTCACCAGAAAAACCTGAAAAGATTGGGTCATCTGTTCACATTCCTCTCTGGTCTTTTGAACAGGAGTAAAGGATTATCCTTTGTTTCCAGTTTAGGAATGGTTTTCCAGTTTCTTCTAAAATCTTCTCATTCTTTTTCACTTCCAGTAACACATTGCATCTTAGTTGCAGTATTGCTTTGCTTGGGGTGAATTGATTAAAAAAAAAAAAAAAAGTAAATGATGAATCAAAAACATCACCTTCTTTGTGAAATTGCATAAAAAACACAAATTATTCAGTGATCATTCTCAAGACAAACTCTCTACAGATATGACAATGGCTCTTGTCTAAGAAACAGTTCACGTAAGTAAATATCACAGATCGTTCTAAAATAATACATTGTATAAACATCTGTGCAATTTGGTCCATAATCATGAAGAAATACATCAAGTTTAGAACCTTATACTAATTAAGTAAAATAATGCATAAAACTTAGCAAACTTAAAACTGAGCAAATAGCTTGAGCAGTTTCTCTGCACACAAATTAGAGATGGTTGAAATGGGAAGTTGCTTGAAAGACATGCAGTATCAAGATAATGGTGTCATTTTTGCCTCCTTCCGGCTAACAATTTCTACGTGTGAAGGCACATGTGATACCCTGCCCTCATAAGCCACCAACCAGAAGAGGTAATACAGTTTCGATGGCTCAGGCGGTACTGCCACCCCTGGTGCCATCAGCAGCTTTTGCCACTGGACAGGGTATTGTTTTTCAGTGTAGACACGTCAGTCTCTGCAATTTTTATGCAATTGCTTGTCAGATTTTCCAACATTGTCTTAAAAAAAAAAAAAAAAAAAAAAAAAGGATTTGCTTTTGATCATTAAAAAAAAAAAACAATGTGCTCATAGTGACTGTTATTAATGACTTATAATGGAAAGTAAACAGATGTGTTTCACATCAAAAGTAGCATTGTGTTGCAAGCATGGTTTTAATTAAATTAGTGTATTTTGGATGTTGACCAGATCCAACTTGATGCCAGTTGAGTTGTTGTTCAGAGACGATATGAAGCACTCTTCAGGCACTGGCCACTGATGCCCATCTTCAAAAGGAAAGAAACAACTGAATGTCCAAGGAACCCATGACACTCAACCTCAACAGGTGGCATGTCCACCTCTTTTCCATGCAGTCACATCACAATGATTCATATTGGTTTTTCTTTCGCTGGTGCACCTCCTCCCTGTTCTCCTCATAGGACACACTTCTTTGAATCAGACTAGACTACACTGTCAGGGCATGAATCTGTCTGGATATGTACCAGAAATTGCAGATGCATTGCAAAATCCATTAACACCCTCCAATATATAAACTGTTTTACATTTTAACAGTGGGGTATTTATATAGATCAATGTTTTAAATTTATTAGGCAATCACCGCTCTTCTTGGAATTTTCTTTGAAAAAGAAAAAAAAAATTCTATATATGACTGATATTCTAGCATTCAATAATTCTTTCAAACCAGCATCCTTATCTTTGTTGTTTTAATCACAAAATTTTCATCGAAATATCCTTCAGCCTGTATCTGACAATCTAGCAATAGTCAGGAAATTTTGAACAGATGTGAGGAAAGGCAAAAAGTACATCAGCCGAAACTGTGTTAAAAACAGCAATGATAAGGATACTAGTGGAAAATAATTATTGAATAGAAACAATGCAGGTATAATATTCTGATATGTTCTTTTGTGACATCAACTGCTTTACATTTCAAGTCATCAGAATTATAATAAATCTTAAATGCCACCAGAACAGTAACAATGCTCTTCTGCAATGTTTGTATAGAGGAGATCACAAATCCCAGGATTGTGGAAACCAGGAGGGTCAGCTGTACAGGATCAGATGAATATCTACCAAACTCAAGAGTTTCTGCCATTTCTTAATAAAACAACAGCAACTAATTAAAGTTTTAACATGAACATTCCTCTATTTTTTCACACCAAAAGAAAGAAATTAGACAATAATGAGTTAATTCAACTTTGATCAAATTAGTTTGGAACAAGTAGCAAATAAGGTTACAACATAAGGTTTCTTCAAAGAGGCATGAAAGCAGCTGTTAAAATGCAAAAAGTTTTTCAATTAATTTCATCTTGTTAATTACATTCTAATACGTTTTAAGATTGAGAAGGAAATTAACCGACATACTTTTGACACTTATTTTGACCTTGACAGATTAAAATAGATACCGATTTGTTTGTTTTCTCCTAACTTGAGAATTTGAAGAAAAATATTTAAAATATTGCAAAGTTACAAAAGTCTAGAAGAAACAGCAAAAAAAAAAAAAAAAAAAATATCAACTGAATTCATAATTTATATTATAATGAGCTAATTTCTGTAGGTTTGCCCAAAACTGTCAATAACAGTATAATTTTTGTATTATTGTCCTAATTTGGAAAATGGAGAAAGTTCCAAACCAATCAAGCCCATAGTTCCCAAGTAATACTTAATTAAAATATAAACTGACTAAATAAATGCATGCCCAAAGGAGATGACTTCAGGGCTATTAACTGTTAATTACACAGCCATTTCATAAAGTTTTCTTAACAAGAAAATAAGAGAAAAAAAGACTTTAATCTGTCTGTACTCTGTTCCATCAGCCATAGTGGCATATCAGTGCTGATACTCTAATAATTTATAATGCTATATATATATATGTGTGTGTGTGTGTATTGGCCGAGTAGTTAAATATTCACTTTCTGACTATGAGACCTGCGTTTGAATCTCACTATGGTTGATCTATCAGGAAGGAGACTTCCTGATGTTATCAAATTGAAGAGGTCAATCCCAGCATGTGGCACCTTTGGAAAGTGCCTGAAAAACCATACCATGGCTTGACCCAAGCTTTGTGAGTGAAATTGGGTAGGTCCTGGGGACCATCAATAGCTGTGCTAGCATGAAGTCACAAGTCATCGTGACCAAGGGTTTCAGTGTGCTGGCCTTGTTCAGATTGTTGATCACACTAGATAATATGCTCTCTCTCAAAAACTGTAACTAAGGTCTGCTCAGTATAGTTGCAGTATAAACCACAGGTGGGCTCTGTGGGTGTTGAACAAATACAAATGTGCCTGAGCAAGTGTCTGCAATAGGGACTGGCTATCCAACCTAGTAGACAGGTATCCTAATACAAGCGGATATATATAAGTTTTTCAATTAATTTCATCTTGTAAATTACACTGTAATATGTTTTACAAAAAAAAAAAAGACAAAAAAAAGAAAAAACATTATTTGCTTTAACCTCCCCCCTTTTAACTTAGAAGTAAAATGTAAAATAGGTAAATTATTTTTCAAGTTGCTTACTAAACACTTCCCCAAAAATTCAGAATGACATAATATATTTAATAAAAACACAGTTAAATTAAGCTACAGCTGCACTAGTAATTTTGGAACAATAATAGACAAAACGTCAGAAATCACAAAACTAATGTGCAGCAAAATAACATTAGTAATTTATGCAACTGCAGAAATAAGAATAGATGTCCATTAAATGGAGCTTGTAAAAGAGAAGTTATAATTTATAAAGCAGAAGTAACCGATATTAATGGCCAAAATAAAAGGTATCTGAGTGTAAGGTGGAAAATTTTAAAAATGGCAAAACTGTACAACAATCAAAACAATATTTGCAACCTCTGCCAACAGGAAAAATTAGTGATTATGACATTTCCAGATACAAAGAACCTTTTAAACGAGAAATTCAAAATCTTAAAAATTTCTTATATGTAAGCCAGAACTTAAGTGCATATGAGGCTGGATAAAAAAAAGTATTTGAACCCCTACCCCCACCAATACATTTACAAACACTTGCTTTTCTTCTCTTCCCCCTTCTTCTTCACATCCTCCTCCTCCTCCATTTTTATTATACCCAATATTGTGCATTTGTTTATTTATGAAAATAATAATGTAGTGTTCTTCAGTTTTTTTTTTTAAATAAAAAAGTGTTAGGTGGTCATTTGATAAAAATCACCTGAGGATACTGTAAGGTTGAAACTAATGTAGCGGATTCAACTGACCTCCTGATTTTTAGAGTTAAAAGCTCTACTTGTTAATTTTACTTTTGTTTTTTCATACGTGTATTGAGCACTTTTTAATACTACTGTTTCCTGGTCTGATTTCAAATGTGTGAAAAGTTTGGATTACTACTACACACAAAAGACAACGGTTAAACATCGGAAAACATGAGGAAAATTAATTCCTTTTAATAATATGTGGAAATAACCACACTTTGCCTGATGAAGGTCATGAGACTGGAAACACATGTAGCAAAAATATGAAAAATGAAGTATAATATATATTTGAAAAAAAAAAAAAAAACACATTATAAACCAAACCGTCTGCAGCTTCTCTCTTCTCTTTAAAATATACACTTTTCCATTGTTGAAATAACTATAACCTCTCCCACATAATATATATATATATATATATATATGGGATAATATATGTTTTTATATATCAAGAACAATTTTGGAGGAAAGATGCATGACAAAGTGGAAAAAGTTTTGTGCAATGCATTTCGTCCCTTAGACCTTCAATGAACAAGGTTTGTCTTTGTTGATGCAACTACACATGCGCAAAATTGAGAGACATGTGGAATTTAAAATTTAGAAAAGAAAATTTTTTTATGTGTTTTGTTTATATAATCTAACCAATTTCATTTAGATTCTTTTACTTTTTGTTTCCATCATCCTTGTTTTTAAATATCCTATAATGGGATTGGTAGATTTTCTATTATAGACAAAGACAATACCTTAAACTAAACAAATTAGATAATGAAATTTTCTATGTGTTTTGGGTCTATAATCTAACCAATTTCATTTAGATTCTTTTACTTTTTGTTTCCATCATTTTGGTTATTAAATATCCTACATTGTGATAACTGAAGATCTGCCAAGAATGGTGAAGCATAAGAACCTGAATGCAAATTTACTGTCTATGAACAAAACAATTAAAGCACTTTCTAAACATTTTCCTCTTAATTCTTTCCTTTTAATTAGTGTAGCATTTTTTATGTCAAAATTTTGGTCAGTCTTGTTACGGTGAGCAACTAATGAGTTTAATGCATTGTTTTTTAAAATGTCTCTCTTGTGGTCATATAATCTTTTTTATTTAAACTTGAAGTTTTTCCAATATATTTTTTCTGGCAATCCTTGCAGGTGACAGAGTAAATTCATGCTGCAAGTTTTGGCTTGTTTTGTCTTTTATTGTTTTAGATTGTAGTGACAAATTTTATGTTGCGTTTAGATAAATTCTTTTTTTATTGTGTTAGAGTTGTGATAGAGTTAGTAGAATAATACATTTTTTTTTTTATTATTTGTTGCGTTTGTCAATCAGGGCCACTTTTCTATTTTGGAATATTTTATGAACCTTTTCGTTCACATAAAACATGAAATATTTAGGGTATTGGAGGGTCTTGAAAGTATTTTCAATGTATTTCTCCTCTAAATATTGAGGGCTGCAAATTACAGATTTTATTTTGTTGTTTTGATGGGAATAGAAATTTATTAGATCATTTTTATTAGTTGATTTTCAGTGGACACTAAGTTTTAAACTACTGTCAACATGGTGGAGTATGATATCTAGAAAAGGTAAAGTATTGTTTTCTTCCACTTTGTATGTAAATTCTATTGTATGTTTGACTTTTAGTTTATCTAGAAGATCAGTTAAATCCGTATCACATGGATATATTAATAGAGTATCATCAATATATCGGTAGTATGTTGATTGTTTAGGTAAAATATTTTGAAAAAGACCAGATTCAAAAAGATACATGCCATCACTCCATTAAGAGGCGATCCCGTTGATAATTCAAATTTTTGTTTATAAAAATTATTATTAAATGTAAAATAACATTTATTGGTGATTAGACGGCAGATTTTTATTATTTTAACTATTGGTAGGAAGAGGTTTTAAAATAGTGAGGTGCATTGGGATGCTTGTTTTGTGGGTTTTAGAGAGACTGTAAAGTTTGGGTATCCTAGGGTGATATTCTATTAGTTTATACCATAGTTTATTTTCATTTTCAAATAGTTTCCTAAACTTTGTTAAATTTTTGTGTTTCAGTAATTATTGTCTGTTCATTTATTTTTCATGTGTGTCAGTATCGTTTATTAGTAAATTGTTTTTTCCTTTTTCATTGTATACGAGTTCTTACTTATTCTTACACCTCCTCCTCCCTTGTCCACATGTGAACCATAGATTTCCTTACTTTTTGTTAGGTTCCTTAGTACATGTAAGTGTCTCTGTTGTAATTTTTTCTTGTTGTTGCTTTTTATAATAGCAGTAATTATTCCTCAAATGAAACCTTGGATGAAATCTGTGTCATTTTGCCCATCAATTTTGACTAGTTGGTCAACTAGATCTCCTTTAAGAATCCTGGTATCAAATTTCAAACCAAAGTTGAGTGCTTCTAGTTTAGTATTGGATAGCTTTATATCTCATAGATTCTCTATTAGATCTGGACTTCCAACATATTTCCACCTGCTATTAGTACATAATTAGCATTAAGTTTTTTTTCTTAGTTTATTGGTTTGGTTATTGCATATTTGTTCTACTATTTGTTATAAATAAGCCATTTCTGGCTTTGTTATAACGTTAAATACATACGATACATATCTCTATCTATAAAAGGCAGGATGTATGTAACGAATGCATGGCCGCAATTTTCAACGGATTTGCACCAAAATTTACATGCACATGCTCCAAGTTTCCCAACTCCCATCGATAGTGGAAATAATTGATTTTTTCATGCTTCTATGGCAGTTTTCATGTAGTTTGCGGCCATTTTCTACTGGCCAGAATGAGAGCCTATAGCTGGCTGCCACGAATAGGCAGGAAGATTCTATTGGCCAGCGTGAGAGCCAACAGCTGACTGACATGAATGTTAACTAGTATGCTAGCATGCAAAAAAAAAAAAAATCAATAGCTGCATTCGCCACAAGTGGGAAAAATTTAAATCTGCATGGCACTTTACTCCAATTGGCTCATTCGCTTGCTTAAACTCAACATTGATTCTGATTCCACAGAACTGGGTTGGGTGTGAAAAAGTATTTGTTGTTAACATTCTTTTTTCATTCAGTTTTTCCAGTTACAAATCCTTTTTTAAAGCTGATCGTTTTATGTTCATTTTGTTTAGTTCTTTTTAATTTAATGTTTAGTATAGGGCTTAGAAAAATTTGCAGTGTGAGATAGGCAAGAAGGCATGTAGCAACATCAGCACGGCAAAGGGCACTCCTTTAAAGGCAAGGAAGGGCAAAAATATTTAAAATCGTGATAGCGATTGCTGTACGAGTCATATGATTTTAGAATCCAGCATCGCTGCTAGTATATATATATATATATATATATATATATATATATATATATATATGAACCAAGATAGAAGTGTCAATCCATATATAAATAATTTTATCAAAAGTTGACTGGTACTATGCTGGTTATGGAAAGGTCATATTTTAGTGACAAGAGCAGCATTTCTCAACCAGTGCACCCAGGTGCACTAATGCACCCTGAAAGATAGCCAGGTGCACCCCTAGTTAATAGAATAGTAATTTATGAACTATTTTTTTTTAAAGTTACAGACAGCAAGCACCATGTCTAAGTCAAGCATTTGTCATTTTAAACTGTATGCTAAATTCCTTAATCTTTAAAAAATGAGAGGATAATCCATTCCCTTTTGCCTTCCTTGACAGATTTAAATCAGTCATTATTGGCCTCTCTAAAAAAAACTAGGAGGTTCTTCATAAATCCTTCAATTGAAAACTATACTGCTAATCTTCTTTGGGAATCTTTCTTCTTTTATGTGCTGTGTCCCTTCAAGCTGTAGGCGATCATGGCCCTCTACATCTTCCTGTCCTTTGTAGCTCTTAATAAGTTGTCTTTTTGATATTTCTCCCAAATCCTGTTCTACCATCCATTTACTTAAGCCCATCAAAGTATGTTTCATGCTGCTTTCTTCTGTCCTTCTTTCCCCTCAATCAGTCCTGTGAGTATCAGATTTTCCATACTCTCCTTCCTTATTATATGCCCCAGACATTTCAACTGCTTCTTCCTGATGTTAAGTATAAATTTCCTTTTTGTTTCCATTTTCTCCCAAATCTCGTCATTGCTCACATGTTCAGCCCATCATATCCTCAGCATCTTTTTGTAGAACCACCTTTCTGTTGCTTCAAGTCTATTCTTCATCTTTGAAGAGATTGTCTATTTAATATTTTCAAATTTCATGACTAATTTTTTCTTTATTAAAATTTAAAGTGTTTTAGTTATTCTACAAGTGCACCGTGAAATAAAGACAAAAACGTTGAGAAACACTGCTGCGAAAGAGACAGTTTGAACAGAGACCGAATAGAAAAGACCGAGATCAATACATTAAGGATGCCTTTTCTCATTGGACTTCACTGAAATTGGGTAGCAAGATGATTCTAAGTGACTTAAAAGACCTTGACAACATATACTATGCAGGTGACATTGTTTTGATGACACATTAAAAATAAAAAAAACTATAAGAACTATTTGACAACATAGATAATGAAAGCAAAAAGAAAAGGTAAACCATGAATTGAAAGAAGACAGAGACTGCATGATTATGAGCAAAAAGCTGTGAGTTATGCATTGAAAATATCAAAATCAAGCAGCTGTGAAAATTCAACTACCTGAGCAATGGGACACAGAAATACAAAGGCACACAGGAATAACAAAAAATACTTTTGTATTTTCTTAACTGAGTAAAGTAGTACTTCTATGTGCCATGTATCGCTTCAGGACAATGACGACCATGAATCACCAATTTCCTGTATTTTGTCTATTTGTTATCTCTCCTAAAGCTTGCTCTGCCATCCATTTATTGAAACTCGCTACTGTGGTAAACAGTTCCATAGAAGCAAGCAAGCCAGAGTGGCTTACATCTGGTGCAAAGGAAAATAAGTGTCTTACCTCAAAGTATGGCACATGACATCGGCATTTTGCTCCTTGAAAATGGCATTACTCTACCACCTACCTATTCCAGCAGTATGTGCTGTAACGGGGGTCTTTTTGTACAGTTTGGCATGGTTCGACCAATAGCAAGTCGTGTGCTGATTGGTTGAACTGGAGGAAGCCATTTGCCTGGGTAACTGAGAACAAAAGCGAAGAACACTGATTGGTTGGCCGGTCGCAGTGTTGGCCTGATCAAAGAGGGCTGAAGCAGTAAGAAAGCAGAACAGTTTTATATTGGTGAAGTGTGTGGAACACAAGAGCAGTGGATTGAACAAGTGGTATCTTGTACAAATGATGTCTGAGGAATAGAGACTCATTTAACTACAGCTAGGTAGGTTATGCATTGTTTTCCTCTATCCTTGCTTCAATCTATCCTGTGAGTATCAAATTTTCTAAGCTTTCTTTCTTAATTATGTTCCCTAGAAATTTCAACTCTCCCTCTTAATGTCAAGCATAAGTGTCCTTTTTGTTTCTATTTTCTCTAAAACTTTGTCATTATCACATGTTTGGTCCATAGTATTCTCAGCATCCTTCTGTACAGCCATACTTCTATCGCTTCAAGTCTCTTCTCCATCTGTGAGGAGATCGTCCAGCACTCATTGCCATATAGGAAGACCAATAGTATGTAACAGTTCAGTAAACTTTTCTTTGTTTCTATCAAAATTTTTGTTAATTCTTTGCTTAGCTTTTGGAAGGCATCTTTTGCTATAAACAAAGAAGAGTGCTGAACTGTTAAGGAATGTTTATTATCCTATATAAAAGTTGGATAATTTTGTCATAAATGATAAATATCTTTAATGAAATGAGATGTGGTTCTTCCAATGAATGCTGAGAATACCATGGACAGATTATGTGACAAATAAGCAAGTTTTAAGTAAAATAGGCAGTACTAAGAAACTGCTGATAGATATATATTTAAGATTAATATATAAAATTAATAATTATAACATAAAATGAAATATAATATTAAATAAATCATAAAATAATATATATTTTAATAATTATTATAAGTAATATTACTGAAGTAGATTTAATTGGATAGTTTAATAACAGGAAAGCTTTATTTTTAAATTTTGACAGCATAAACACCTTTCCAAATATCAGTGAAAAGCAATAAAAATATAACTCTAATCATAGTAAAAGAAACATCTATTAAAAATTGTTCCAAGATGATTATGAGGGAATATTTTCCTTGTGCAATCTATGCCAGCAAGTTGTCCCTAACAAACCTGATGAGCAAAAAGCTTTACTACTTGGGATTATTGAAGAACCACAGATTTATTCTACATTCAATATTTGAAGGAAATAGAAAAACAAAAATAGAATAATGAGGAAGTGTCACTCAGTTTTGGTGATGGGGATTGGCAAATTAAGACGAAAAGGAATAAAAATAAAAACAACACATCAACTGAAGGAGACAAACTAAATGGAAATGCCATGGAAAGGAATCTTCTGCATTGCACCAAAATGAGTAACACACACACATGTATGTGTCTAAGCATGTGCACACACTTAAAACAAAATCAATGAGTTTCTCAATACAATTTACATATTTTTAATTTAATTTTCAAGACAAAAGTAATTATTTCTTAACACTAGTAAATGCCAGAGGGCACCTAAAGAGATTTGTGAGGAAAAAAAAACAAGACTAACTTCTAACCATGTCTCAGCAAATGTTGAGAGAATGCCAAGATAAGAGGTCAACAGTGGAAATAACTGGACAGATAAAATTTGAACATTGGATTCTTTATAGATCTACTTTATTTTTAAGTCGGTTTTATCCATATTTATAGAATTTCAAGTGTACTCGTGCAATCAAAAATGATGATGATGATGATTGTTAAAAAGTTTTAATAATGAGATGCGATGAAACAAAAAACTTGACCAAATGCATCGAGATTCAGCAAAGATAAAGAATTCACAAATAAAATAGAGGCCAATGAACCATTTTATTAGCATATATACTCAAGCATAGCGCAAGTTTTTATGATCAGTTTTTTAGGCAAAAAAAATATAAATAAATAAAGGGGTTGCACTATACACATAATATTTTGAAGAGGTTAAAAATCATTCATTTACATTGACCAGTTGCACTATACATACAAAAGTAAATCTTTTTGGCACGGTTAAAATTCATGCAAACAAATTCAGGGGTTGCACTTTTAATCTGTTCCCTTTATATTTTTTTAATGTTCAATAGTATCTGATTCATTCATTACTCCTGGTATTATATAAATCCTTTTTGCTCAATATCTTTTCATGTTAAATATAACAGTGAAATGGAAATATCTCTCAGAAGAAAAAGAACAACAAACACAGCAATGACAAACAGTTAATAGACAAAAATATCTGAGTGCCTCACATGAAAGGCTTGAACAAATAAGACTGCAATCTAAAGAAACATTGGAGTAAAGGAACTGATTAATCAAACAGTTCATTTTGCTTGAGAACTAATTCTGTCTAGATGCCGATATTTTATTTGTATAGATTATTAAAATGAGTAAGGAAAGTCATCACTCATAAATTTACTAACTTAAGTTGATTTTCCTCTCTTCATGCTACAAACGGGACAGGAAATATATAAATAAATAGATGTTGATAATTATTATATGATTTGATAGACAGACATAAGATTCTGGTGTTTGATAACTATATCTACAAGATTGAAAAGTTTTCAGCTTGACCAAGAAGGGAGTCAAAAATAAATATTGAAGGAAAGTTTACAGCACCTCCTTGTATGGATACTGTATACTTAATTTGTTGTTTGTATAACCCATAGTGTTACAGGTAGAATGTACTAAACAATTATGTCAAAATAGACAATATATCTGCGAACAAAGACTGAGGAATGAGAACAATCTACTACCACACACACACACTATAGATTAATTACTTCAGTCTGAATTTTCCTGAAGGTTACCTAGATTGACAAACACCTGATGAAAAAAAAAAAAAAAAAAAAACTAAGGAGTTGTCTAATACAAGAGTTACAAAAAGCTAACTCTAAATCCTGTGTTGTATCAGAACTAGTAAGAAGGCTAGTATACTTGTGCTATAGATTGCAGTAGGCTAACAACTACTCTGGTATGGTAACTACCAATATAAATATTTCTAGTTGAAACAATTCACATTATAATGCTATACAACAGTCATAAATGTACTAAAACTACTCTTACTTCTTGATTTCCCATTAAAATGCAATATTCAAGAGAGAATAACTTAACAATTTGCAAATGTTCTGCTGAGCAACAAGTAACATAAACAAATCTTCCGTTCTTGATTTGTAGAGTTATAGGTGCATTCACACCAATCATTATTTCTCATAGTAATGTTAAATTTAAAGTTAACATTTAGGATAATATATAATCTATATTTCTAATTAAAATTCATTATTATTGTAATATTAAATTTCAACAATATTTAGTATAACATGCAAACTTTGTTTTTCAATAACATACATTACACAGTATTTTTTTTGTATAACGTACATTACACAGTATTTTTTTGTATAACATACATTACACAGTATTTTTTTTGGTGTTAAGCTAAACATTTAAGATGCCATAAAATCTTCATTTCTCATTGCAGAATAAAAAAACATAAAACACCCACATAATTAAAACCCTTCAAAATTACTATGATCATCATCTGATGCAAAGAGCTCAGCATAAACATCATCATCATTTACAGTTTAGTCATATTATACTATGGATATCTGATAAAATCACAAACATTTACATAGATTTTGGGTCTTGTCTTATCTATAGGTCACCTTATATGTGGAAATATATGGTATGTCAAAATTGTCATTCACACTTACTGTTACATATATACACAAGAGATTCTATATGTGGGGAGGGGTGTGGAATCAATAATCACAGTAATATATTAACTACATTTGAACACTGTATACATGTAGAGACAGTTTCAGCTTTCACTGTCTTTAATGTTACTCCATCTTCAATTAAACAGTAATTTTTTACACTAAAAAATTACATGATTTCTTGGTGGTAGGAAAAATATGATTAAACAAGTGAATTTGCAATTCATGACCTAAAATTTATTTCATCAACTTCTGTTACTCAATATACCATGCACTGAAAAGTAGGAAGAAAGAGATTGTTAATGATCAGTAATAAAGGCAAATGTTACTAACAAGTTATTATCGGTATAATTATACGAGGGTCATTCAATAAATAAGGTGAATTTTTCGGTATAAGGACTTCTAATACAGATAGAAGCTTACTTTTTTTCTTAACGTAGTCTCCCAGCACTGTCACACACTTTTCCCATCTGTGCACAAGCTTCCGTATTCCCTCAGCGTAAAAATCTTTGGACTGATGTCTCAGCCAGTCGCTCACAACACTTTTGACTTCATCGTCACTTTTAAACTTTGTGCCTCTCGTGAACGCTTTCAAGGGACCAAACAGGTGAAAGTCTGAAGGGGCAAGGTCTGGGCTGTAAGGGGGATGAGGGAGCAGTTCCCAGGTCGTTGATGGTCTGCACCGTTTGGGCTGCTGTGTGAGGCCTTGCATTGTCATGATGCAAGATAACTCCTGACTGATGACCCCTGCGTTTGTCCCAACAGATAAGCTCAGTCCTTGCAATGTCATCCACTGTCACCCTTCTGTCAGACTGAATGTCATTGACTGATTCGATCACCTCTGAAGACCACACTTCTGTAGGCCTCCCAGGCCTGTCTTCATCCTCAACACTGCTCCTTCCTTCTTTAAACAATTTAGCCCACTTGTAGACATTTTTTGGCTGAAACATGTGGCACCATACACAGTTGACATTCTCCTATGAATTTCAACTGGTTTGCATCCTTCAGCAACCAAAAACTTGATAACTGACCGCTGTTCAATCCTGGAGCATGCTTCTTGGTCGCCCATCTTTTTTAATCGCCAAAACTCTCAAAGATTTTTTTAATCTGCAAAATAAATTAAATCCATGTGAAAAAGAAGTAAAACAAAAAAAAATAAAAAAGAGTAAGCTTCTATCTGTATTAGAAGTCCTTATACCGAAAATTTCACCTTATTTATTGAATGACCCTCGTATATAAAAATATATAATATATAACAGTGCTCTAAAGATTCTTAAGCAATTGTATATAAAGCCAATTACAGTTGGATTCCACTTCTCTCATAACAACTGCTTTCACGTCATTTTATAAAGTGACCATTGTGCAAGAGTTAGCAAAGTTAGCACTTGAAAATACTATAAAGACAGATTGTGATGAATGCTGCCTGGGCAAGAAAGAAACTCGCTCTCTCATTATATAAAGGAGACCTGCCATGCACAAAGATGAATTCATGTGCGTAGACAAAATCAGGGAGAGAGAGAGAGAGAAAGACAGACAGATATTTGACTAGAAAAGTAATGAATGGTTGGCCTAGTGCTAAATAGCGAAATAAGATTAAGAGATAATATCTACAAAATATGCAGAATCAAAAGTCATGAATATAAAAAACAAAACAAAAAAAATTTAAATACTTATATACATACATACACATATATAGATACATGATGCAGAAATGGGCATATAAGAACATATATACATGCAGTATATGTGTTTGTTCAATTCCTTCTCTCTTTTTACTGTCTGCTTCTGCAAGGACCAATAACAAAAGATGACGTGTTTCTTGCTTATATCACAAGGGGGCACTGAAAACATTTCAGACTGACTTGCTTCCCCGAAATTAGAATTTCAATGATCAAACATTAGAAAACTGTGTTCATCTTGCCTGGTTTTCTAAGTAAAGGTAAACTCCAGCACAAAACTCAGTCCACAGATCAGAAGCGCTTCCTTACAACTGACATAAAGTCCCAGGCCCATACTGACTATTGGCTAATACCTGCCCAGTATTGTTTGTATGCAAATTATGTCAGCACCACCTACTCTAAGTAAAATGTCCCCCCCTTTCTCAACAGCCAACTGTGGGAGACAACATAACTTCTGGTGCTTACTGCACAACATGCAACCAACACTGGGTCTCTTGTCAGGTTGACTCAATTCTCCATTACAAAAACTGATTTTGGGAAGTGGGTTAGGCCAATAATCTTTTAGCACTCCTTTGTAATATGGAAGACAAATCTTCCCATTTCAAAACACTGAAAAAAAACATCAATAGCAAAACTAATATTAAATGCTTAATAAATTATATAATTATTTACTGTGTCTACTTCTAATGAATGGCCTACAATCATGGGTGTTTGTATTTTTAAAGCAATTTTATTCATGGCATTGCTATACACAACAATATGTAAATGGTTTCATTTTATCTGGCAGACCACAAGATACTTGAATAATATGTTATCAATAATGGTAATTCTTCATGAGGTGTTTCTCTTAACATCTCTGATAATCTATATTTCTTGAGAAGGTTAGCTGAGAGATACATCGATTCTCTTGTTCCATGTCCAGAAACAGATTCTCTTATTTCATGTGGTGAAAATAATTCTCTCATTCCTTGTCTAAAGCTCCAATTTCATAAGGTTATAGTAAGCAGTATGTTGGATACAGTTGTTATGGACTCTGAGATTAAAGAAAATAATCACAGCAGATTTTTATTGTCTCATTAAGAGGGGAAGATTTATGCCCCAAATCTGCTTACTGAAAAAAAGTTTCATTTTGAAGACAAACTGTGAACACAGAACCGAATTCTTTGTTCTGCTTTTCACTGACTGGACAAATCACCCCCACATTGCGTTTCAATTCCAGAAAAACTGGGGAAAGGTCCACCGTAAGTTTACAAAGGAAAGGAAGGCAACAAAATATTGCCATAGTAAGAAATGAATCCCATCTCCAATATATTAAGTCATTTAATCACAGATTCATACACAGCATGATCCTTACGTTTAATTCAATTTAATTTAAACACTTTGCTGCTACTTCTGTTATGACTGACTAATAGGACCGGATTTCCGCTTTGGCTACTAAGAACTTTGACTCCCTCCTACAACCCCTTGGACCATCTCAACAGGTGGTTGAAAACTGACAATTCTGTGACTGCTTATATAAACCTGTGAGCCAGAATTTTCTAATTTTCAGCTAAGTGGCACTTGATCTCAAGAGATTTTTTTTTTTATTTATTTAGTTCATTTCCCTTTGGTCTGCTTGTGGACAGCAGGTAGCCACTTCAAAGAATTTACTTTTAGATTTTATGACTGTCTACACAGTCATAAAATCCAGCTCAGGTAAGATTATTTAAGTCCACTTGTGTTTTTTAATCATGGCCTGGTCTCATTGTATCACAAAACAATGAATTACTCACAAAGAAAAACAAACTCAAAAGATTAAATTGTTAGTTTGCTGTATTTTTGTCAGATTCTCCTAACTCAACCATCTTCACATCTTGTAATATCATGACAGAGTCCAAGTAGTAATTCTGTTTCCAAATGTGTGCATATGGGTTTCCATACTTTCAAAAGGAGCCTCATGACCAGAAGTGGATAAAAGAATATCATATACAGTGCCATGTTTTAGTAAGTAAATGGTTGAGCTGAATAAAACTTTGGAAGATAACACTATTTTTTTTTCTTTTATTACAATCATAAGATATTCATTTAATGAGACTCTAGGATCATTTTATTGGTGATAATAAATTAAAAATTAGGGAATAATTCAAGTTTATTTCTATCAAAGTTCTCTTCCTCAATTATCCCAGGTTCTGTCTAAGTTTCAACATAAGTTTTTGTAACTGCTAATAATAATAATCGTTAAACAAAATTAATATAACATTTGATGATAATTTCATTCTCTCTTCCATTTACATTTAATATTACAATATTATGGAGAACTTATTCTAAGTACAAGTGTTGATGGTCTACAGAATCTGAATAAACATAAGTCTAGCAGATATTTCAAGTTCACATACAAGATCAGGGAAATAGTTTTGAGCTATTGTCTGGGGAGAAAAAAGTAAGACATACACATCATCAAAATTTTTGAGATTAGAAACCTACCCTTGGGATTTTACACTTATTTAAGCATAGTTTCCTCCTCTTTTTAAATCAGTTCATAAATTCTTCATTTGGGATTGCCATTTGCTACTAAATAACGTTCGCCTTAAATAAAAATTTAAAAAGTTCTTAAAGTTGAAAATAGGGCAAATCAACGTTCAGTCAAGATCAGAGGATTTCAGGCTGCACTTCCTTTCAGAGGAACGTAAAAACAAAAAAACAACTATGATGCCTGTATGCAAGAGACATGTCAACTTGGTTTTTGGGATTCAATTTATTTTGAACTGGCCAAAAGGAGAAAAGACAACATGGAGTTGGAATTGTAATAGACAATATCACAGAGGTATTGAAAAAACATCATACGGAAAGACTGCTGACATTGTTGCTCATTGTTGTTCGATCCGAGTGATATCAGCTTATGCCCCAACTGAAAAAAATGGTTGTTTCAGAAAAAGAGAAATTTTACACAGGATCTTTGGATATTAGACCCCCCCCCACCTTAAAAACTGTGCATGAATTTTAATTCTACCTCAAGTATTTTTAAATGCCACTGCTCTTTTCATAAGAAAACTTCATCTTTTGAAACAGAAGCCTCAAACAGCAAAGGAGAACTCTTAAACTTTTGTTACTCAAAATTATATTCCATCCTTAACATGAAAAATATCTAGATATAACATCCAACCTTCTAAAATTAAAGAATAATATTAGAATTTTGTAATAAACTACAGTCCAGTAGTATTGCCCGATCTGCACATCCACTGACGACCACAACTCACACGACATCAAATATGACTCATAAACAGATCTAACAATTGATTGTAAGAGGAGGTATTGTATATTTTACAAATAACAGACTAACCATCATAGCAATGATTTCTTCCCAGATGAGAAATCTTAATTTGCTTTTTGTATTGATGAATTTAACTTGAGTTACAAAACACTATAACTGGTTTACTTTCTAACAGCTTTTTGCATTGATAAAATGTAAGTTTCTGGGTGGAGATATTTATTAATTTTTTTTCTCCTCTCTGAGTTTGCGTGTGTCCCCCCAACACTACCATTTTAATGGTTCTTGCTTTAAATTGTGATGTTCAAGAGTTTTTTTGTTTATTTTTTCTGTTCTTCTGAAATTGAACCATTTTAAACATATCCTGTTGTAAGTCTTAGAAACATGTAGGTGGGCCTGACTATTGTTTTCTCCATTAAATAATACAAGCAGGTATATTGAAAGCTCAAGTAGTTTATTAATACCATAGCAACATGCAACACCTGTTGATTGCAGAAGCAAGGATTAAACACAGTATGTGCAGCTATAATAAATTAGCCATTTGACTATCTTCTAAAAGAGAAACAATTAAAACTTTAAATAATTGTTTCTGCTTTTATCTTCAGCAAGTTGTTAAGTATTAGAAGCAATAAACCAGTGACAATCTTTGCACTAGCCAATCACTAACATAGCTCAGGGAAATGAAAAAAAAAAAAAAAAATATATATATATATATATATACATACATACATACATACATACATACATACATACATACATACATACACACACAATGATAAATTTGATAATAATGGCAATATAACAGTGTTATATTTTACAAGAAAGTTGTTACCACATTGTGTCAATAAAAAAACATTGCTTATGTAAAAAAAGAAAAAGAGTGAGAGCTATTATAATATAAAAATGAATTAAAAGACATATTGCAGAAGTATCATTTTTATGCTAGGCAATGTTTACATAAAACAGACATTTACATTCTTCTTTCTTTTAATTCACTTTTATTATTGATACGTGATTATATAAACTTTTATTATTTATACGTTATTATATAAATTTTTATTATTGATACGTTATTATATAAACTTTTATTATTGATACGTTATTATATAAACTTTTATTATTGATACGTTATTATATAAACTTTTATTATTGATACGTTATTATATAAACTTTTATTATTGATACGTTATTATATAAACTTTTATTATTGATACGTTATTATATAAACTTTTATTATTGATACGTTATTATATAAACTTTTATTATTTATACGTTATTATATAAACTTTTATTATTGATACGTTATTATATAAACTTTTATTATTGATACGTTATTATATAAACTTTTATTATTGATACGTTATTATATAAACTTTTATTATTGATACGTTATTATATAAATTTTTATTATTTATACGTTATTATATAAACTTTTATTATTGATACGTTATTATATAAACTTTTATTATTGATACGTTATTATATAAACTTTTATTATTGATACGTTATTATATAAACTTTTATTATTGATACGTTATTATATAAACTTTTATTATTGATACGTTATTATATAAACTTTTATTATTGATACGTTATTATATAAACTTTTATTATTGATACGTTATTATATAAACTTTTATTATTGATACGTTATTATATAAACTTTTATTATTGATACGTTATTATATAAACTTTTATTATTGATACGTTATTATATAAACTTTTATTATTGATACGTTATTATATAAACTTTTATTATTGATACGTTATTATATAAACTTTTATTATTGATACGTTATTATATAAACTTTTATTATTTATACGTTATTATATAAACTTTTATTATTTATACGTTATTATATAAACTTTTATTATTTATACGTTATTATATAAACTTTTATTATTTATACGTTATTATATAAACTTTTATTATTGATACGTTATTATATAAATTTTTATTATTTATACGTTATTATATAAACTTTTATTATTGATACGTTATTATATAAACTTTTATTATTGATACGTTATTATATAAACTTATACATAACAATTTATCAGATGCATTAATCATACACAGAAATAAGTTCAACCAAAACTTCAATCTAAAGAATGCCACAAAATTAAAAGAGAAAGTAACTTACTACATAGAAAATTCTAGAGAGTGCCGCTATTGAAGCTTACTGAAATATAAATCTGCACCCTGGATCTTTTCGAATATCAGCTTTCCTAAAAGATATACTCCTTTCCCAAGCCAACATTACATGTCTATAAAAGTTTTTAAAAACAAAAAAACAGTTAAATTCAAAACCTTCTATTATTTAAAATGTATACATCAATTAATTTCTCAAACTAAAAAAAGATAATTACATTATTAATAAAAAATTCAACAATAACAACTTCAACTTTTGTTTATTAATAGACATTAAATTACATCACTTAGTATCTTCCATAATTTATGTTGAAGTATATTTATGAGTGTTCTTAAATTTAAAAATTCTGAAAAACTAACATTTTTACTTCTGTTTATAAATGTTAAGTTGCAAAATAAAATCATTCGATAAAACATATTGGCTAAGATAACTTTTCCTTTTCATATATATATATATATATAAAAAATATAAAAGGCTATATTATATTCTTACTCTGTCCTGAACATTGAGTTTGATCTGGATTCTATCCTCTTGGGAATATATATATATATATATATATATATATATATATAGACCACTAATATTATCAATATATATATATATATATATATATATATACATACAGGGTGCGGCTGGTATTTGAGGACATACAGATTAAAGATTAATACTGCTTCCTACTAACTTCTAATGCTTTTATTTTTCTGAAATCAAGAATGGCAAACCCTATGATAACAAATGAAATGAAAAGGCATGCTGTGATTGTGGCATTAAAGGCTGATCATAGCAATTTGGATATTGCACGTCTTCTCAGAGTTGCAAGAATGGATGGCTGACCATTTGTACGACCACTTCACACCCAACATTTGGCCTCCTAACTCTCCAGATCTCAATCCACTAAACTATTATGTGTGGAGCGTTGTTGAGAAGGAGGTTAATAAACAGCCTCATAACACCAAAGACTCTCTTAAAGCTGCAATACTTTGAGTAATGTATGACATAAATAAGGACCAATTAATCAGAACTTGCAGCCGATTTCAACCTCGTGTAGAGGCAATTATTGATGCTAGTAGTAATTTTATTGAATAAAATTAAATAATAGTTAGCTAAATTTCATGTTTACTTGTTTGTAATCAAATATAATTAGATTCATTTGTTCAGCAAGTTTTTTACTAATCCATAAAATCTGTCCTCAAATACCAACCTCACCCTGTGTGTGTGTGTGTGTGTGTGTGTGTGTGTGTATATATATATATATATATATATATATATATGAGAGAGAGAGAGAGAAAGTGTCTCACTGCTGTAACTCTGCCTAGAATAAAGGAAGATTATATGCCATGAAATGTAAACATTGTCAAGCATTATATATATATATATATGCAGATATACTCGATTTACTTTTGTAAAAAAGTCCATAACCTAATGATGAAAAAAAAAAAAAGCATTTACATTACACACCAGATATTTATTTTACAACATAAGTCATGTCTTGATAAGGAAAGGGATTAGCATAAAATTTCTCCTTTAATCCTGTAGTGTGAACATTATAATATTTCATATTAAAAACTCAGCTAATAACTGTGACAGGCTGCTGACCTATCGATCCACCCTTGATATATTTCAGTATATAATTCAGCTCCTAAAACTCCATGATGTTAATTCAGTTTTTTTTTCCTTGAATAAGTTAATCACCTCCGCCAATATAAAACAGAAGCAATAAGAGTAGATTTGAGTGATTCAGAAAATATTACAACACACTAGTGCCACTATGAGAGACAACAATTGATTACAAGGGGATGTGGAAAATTTCTCAGCCTGAAACCTATCCCAAAATCACCATTTCAAGGATCAAACAGAGTCCTTACATTTTTTTTTTTAAGTGTTATTATGGGTATTCTCTTTGACAGATGTAGTTTCGTCAAGAGAAGATAACTCTCCCGTAGATATAGTGATACTGCCTTTTATACAGTACCTCATTTACATATCATTACAAAAAGGTTTAAAGAAACTTGAGTCATGATATTTTAAGTATGTTGAACAGTGAATAAATATGTAGAATAGTAAGTATATAATATGATTCTATGTCATTTATTTCTTTGTAGGGCCACAAGAAAATGTTGTTTTTCTTTAAATATTAATTATGTTATGATGAAAAATAAACTCCTCAGTCTGTCTGAGTCAGAATTTCCATAACATGACTGTCCCAATAGCATTTTGGATTTACCTCCAGAGGGAGAACAACTCCTCAGGTTTTAGTTATCATTTATAAATAACTGTCATTTACATTTCTATTATATGCTTTGGTAGCAAAAAATAGGTTCCAAATAGAATATTTACTTGTAAGAATTGAAACTCTCATAAAAAGGAGTACCATTCATGGTGACTACACTTTCATCTAATCCCTACCATTGCATTATTTTTCACTCGACTGTGAATCGGCAACTTGGTGCTCCAGGTATAGGTCAAATTATGGTTTTCAAGATATTTATGAATAGGTAAAAAAGTAAAATTTTTACACCAGTATATGTGGCATACATAAACACACACATTATATATATATATATATATATATATATATATATATATATATATATATATATATATATATATATATATATATATATGCATGTGTCCAAATATATGCACAATCATGTCTTTATGTTAGTTTACAAGTAAGCGTATTGCGTGTGTGCATTTTTAGACATATTTAAACTCTCATACACACACATGTATGCATCTCCTACACAAATGTACACAGATAAACGTATTAGTTTTTCAAAAGAGAAGGAAGATGTTCTTTCCACATCTATACAATGCCAACAAAACTGATTTTCTGATTCACACACGATTGCTTTCTCTCTTTTATTGTTTTACTTTCAGCTTTCTTCACTTCAATTTCACAGAGGAAAATTAGTTTTTGCCTACGCAACATGCACCGAGAGATTTGTGTCTACATTTTGCCAGCAATATTTTAGCTTTATGCGCACACACACACACACACACACACACACACACACACACACACACACACACACACATATATATACACACAAATAAAAAAAAATAAAAAAGAATAAAATACAAAAAACAATTTGAGTGCTTTAAGTCATGCTGAACCAAATCCCATGCAAAGTTTATCCAATGAAAAATACAAAAACAATCAATAAAGAACGGGGGGGGGGAGCATGCCGAGGTGGAGTTAGGGAGCAAATCAACTGACATACGAGTAGCGTAATCAACTTCCTCTTTCGATTTGATTGGTAATGGGCAGATAAAAATCAGAGAGGCAAGAAAGAAATTGATTAGAATTTTACAAGAAACACAAACATCATAAGACTAAGTAATGGGAGTGTTTCTGTAAATCTTGCATTAGGTCTGTCCATAATTCTTATTTTCTGTCAAATTTGTTTCTCTTTAAAAGAAATTCTAGCAGTATTCATTGGATTGGTTCTGTCAAAGAACAACATTTCAACAGTGTTGAGATTAAAATAATGATCTTGCTTTCTATGTCTTTTGAAAAGACACTAACAATAATTGAAATGACAAGAACGATTCAAGTCAGTCAAAGTATGTGTCTCTTATGAAGACGTTGTTTGCGTCTAAACAACAATGGTGGAAAACAGACTGCACACAATTATTTATACAAAATCAGATTTTATGAAAATTAACGTTTTCACAATAAAATTTGTATTAACCAACCAATTTGATAAAATATTTTGCTATACTTATTTACATGAACAAAATATCGTAACAGTTTCAGCTTGTAATATCCTTATTCGAAATATTGATATCAGGTTTTATAACCCAAGTGCAATGCACATCTTTATTTATAAACAAATTCAAAAGGCTCTTTGAAATTCTATAACCGTTATCTATCATTTTTATCCATTGATTTTAACATTCCTATCATTTCAAATTTAGCATTACGTGGAACAGTTTTTAATGTTTCCCAGTGATCTTTGCATAAATATTATTTTCAATCCTCATTTAATGATAGACGACATATTTCCTATTGATGAGGGATTTACTTTTTATAAGAGTTTTAACCTTGACAGATTGGGAGCTATCCCATTAATGTCTTTGGAACTTCTTGACAAGGTGGTCAGTTTGTCAGCTTTCTAGGATTTGGAGGAGCTTTATTTGGAAATATAAATATCCTCTTTAATTTAAAGATTCTTGGTTGTGAATTTAGAATACTACTCTGCATTTATCTTGATACCATTATCATCGGCTTTGAAAAGACCTATAATTTTACTGCCTACAATAATTCCTCTACTTCCTCTCTAACATCTTGTTGGTCGACTATTTCTATGAGGGATCTAACATCTAGCCGACTCATCAAGTTGATCCAATGTAGTTCTACATTCATCACTAAACATTTCTGCTGAGAAATCAGTTTTCATCTACTTTATCCAACTTATGTTTCTCTTAGTAATGGTTACTTAAAGGTTGTAGTTTGTTTTCCTGTCTCACTAATGTTACACAAGATTCTGGAAATATTTTCTGGGTGGTAAATCCATTTTTCTTGCTTATTACTCTTAATTTTTCTCATATCTCTTTTTGTGATATTCTTAAAATCAATTTTTTTCCTTGTTCTTATCTTTTTAATGTTTTCATTTTCTTTGATTGTTCTCACATCTCCGTTCAACTTGTTCACAATTCCCAACATTGTGCTCCAATCACAAACATCCCAATTAATTTTTTTCCTTTGATATAAATTAAATTTGAACAAGGAAATGACTCTTAGGGTACTTGGATAAGTATATTTTATTTTGATCAAAGGGGGTCCCAGGAAGGGAGTCACTAATTTTTTTTTCCCTTTGATTTAAATTTGAACAAGGGAATGATTCCTATCCAAAATACAGAAGAAGAAAGCCAGAAGATGGAGGTCATATCGGCAAGATCATTGAGTAATACTGAAATGCATCATTTTTCTCCACAAATTATAACAATGATTTAAAATCATTCATTATTTTCTTGCAAAAAAATGTGAGATATGCAACAAGGGGCAGGTAATTCAGCCTTTTTTTCTTTTAAAAACAAACTGAAATTATGCATGGTATATTTACCATATAAGCATATATTGAAAATGTTGCTAATATCAATTAGTTAATACTAATTGCAAAAAAATAACTTAATAAAATCTGACATAGTATATATCAATAATTCTAAGAAACTACCTGGCCAATGTACTTCATGTTCCGTAAATGTCAACTTGAATTTTTTTTTTTAAATTATTTTCTAGGTAGATTTTCAAGCAATTCATTGAGTACATTCGGTACAAGAGACTTTGTCCAAGATTTTCTCTCAGAATTTTGAACACCAAACATCAATGAAATATTGGCTGAGGCTGTCTCCAAAACTTTAGACTAAAATTCCTCAATCATAGCTGACTTTGGAATTGATATTCAAGAACAAGTGGCATGGTTGTACTGACATTGATTTTGCTGGTTCCAATGTAGATTAGGAATGGCTGCAAAACACTCTCCCCTTCCAACTTTATAGACAGAAGAACCCAAATGCATGCTGGGATTTCTTGCTAGCCAATAAAATAGGCCGATTCTCAGTTTCATCTGACTCAGTCCCAGTCTGTCTTGAAGTTCACTTGTCTGAACTTGCTTCTTTGTGTTGACCCCAATTCTCAGTATGTGAACTTTTTGCCATATTACTGTTGTCTTGCATATATTGTTTGCTTGCTTTATTATTTTTCTTTTGCTTTGTTCTTTTCTTTTTCTAACTTTGACAGTTCTGTTATTTATTTTACATTTAACCATGATGACTAACTCTACAGATTTAGACAGCATTTCGTGATATCTTCATTTGGAAATACACATAGTTCAGCTTAGGGGATTTAATTGTGGTCAACAGATTTAAAGTTATCTATTTACCATATCTACATGCTTGTTTGACAAAATATATTTGTATGTTGGTGTTGGCAGTTGAGCGAGATTACTAAATTCACTTTATCCTGATCCCTGGCTGAGTGTTCAGCTTCAGCCTCCCAGCCTTGAATGCAGAATAATATATTGTTTGTTTTCTTTTATGCTTTTAGCTAAAGTAAAGTTTAACTTATATAATAGTAAATATAAAACAATTCCTTTACAAATCAATGCAAAAATGAACTGTTCAACACAGAACACCATTCTTTTTAGCAGCTATCATGATGAAACTTGATTGTTAATATTCTTATAAAAAATAAATCCTTCAAATAATAAACTCATTTTTGTTTTACTGGGATACCGAGTTCTCTGGAGGTTGATGAAATAAAAAGAGAAAGAAAGAAGGAAGAGGAGAGAGTCTACTAATTGGATGATAATTGTGGAAATTGCAAGAAGATGGATTGAAAAGTTAAGATTAAAAATGAAATGCATTAAAAAAGCCATGTTTTTAGATAATTCCAAGGAGAATCAAACCCAAATTTAACTAGATGAAATTGAGCAAACCCAAGACTGTGGTCCTTCCCCACTTCCCAATGATAAGAATGAGACCATTAAAGTATCCATGAAGATGTCAGATAAAATAAAAACATATGTCGTCAATAAAGAAACCTGGGTGGTCACTAAAATAACATTCACGATTCCTCTGGACAAGGAAAAAAACATCTGTTTTAAATCAGCCACCCTGAAGAAAAGTATCCCCCATGTGTTTGTCGTTATAATTTCGGTGACATTCATCCAGAGAAAATTTTATAGTCAAACATTGATTCAGATTCCCTTGGATACAAGTGGCAAGAAAGAATTAATTACTATTTTGAAGTGATCATGGGCAAGAAAGCTGTGTGGTTTATTCCCCTGTAAAAAAAAAAAAAAAAAAAATATCCATAAGACATAGAAAAGATAAACTTTCGTTTTAAGGAGAGTGGAAATAGATTTTTTTTTCTCCAATTCTTGAATAGTCTGATTGATCGAGATATCCCCAGCATGCAGCAAGCTGAAAGATAAGGACTAATGATTGAAAATCCCTTTTGTCTTTGCTGAAGGAAGAGAAGGGAGAAGAAAGAGAAATAAAAAGAAAAAGAGATTAGCACCACCTATATGGAGCAGTGGTATGAGATGAGATGTAAAGAAAGATGGAGTTAAGGGGTAGCTTGATCTCTCTGAACACTCTCAAAAGAAGGCTGGACAACCCCAAATTTGGAAAACTACTTGATTAAATGTATTTTTATATATGGAAATTTAAAAAAGGTTGATGTTTAGGGTAGAAGACAATCGGACACAGATCCTACTCAACCCCACCCCTGCCGAATGCAAGACTCCATATAAGCTGGAGATTTTGGACTTAGAGATTTATTAGAACAAAAGAACAGGAGACACAACAAGAAGAGAGACAGAGAGAGACAGACTGGTATCCGCATCATTCATCGAGACCTCCTGACCAAAAACCTTGTGCTGAACATGAAGACCAGAACTTAGAAATTTAAGCTACTACTAAAACAAGCTGCAGACTCTGAAGAGGATCCCAGTGTCATTTGATTATAACAAGTGGGAAGGGTTAAAACTGCTGCATACAACACATCATATATAAACCAAATCATTGTTACATTTTTAACTGGAGTTAATTCTTTATTCCAAACAATTCTTGTTTTGTTTTGTGTAGCTCCCAAGCTGTCAAACTGTCTTGACTTCAAGTTTGCTTCATCAATGATCTTCTCACCCTCTGAGATCAAAAATACAATGTGGCAGAAAAGTGAATGGTCATGAACAAACAAATGCCAGCTAAATACCAGTGACAAAATGAGTCATGTGTTAATGAGTGAAGAGTCTGTTAAATGGTAACCACAGGGGGTTTGAAGGAACTTGAGGACTGAGAACTGAGTGACATAACTGGTTGCTGCCATCTAGGGATGACAACGGTGGGGGAGCATATTTGGTTACCACTGATCAGGGTCGATACAGTGGTGTTACATTACAATTCATTTTTTAGGAACATAAACAGTTAGATGATTTTTGCCATTGGAGGGTGAATAGTCAGTCAGATTAATTGCCAAGAGGAACAAATAATTATGTATTAATGACTCTATAGCAATAGTTAATGATATTATTCATATGAGTTTAGGCAAATTTATTTTTGTTATTAGGATACAGAAGAATCAAATAATCCAGCATAATACATTTTGGTTCCCCATAAGTTATATAAACATATATTGTTTAAAATGTCTTATATTTATGGGAAGTGGGAAAAGTGCTCAAAATCAGAGAGAGTATTCATAAACATAGACAGTGCGCATATAGCAATCAACACAGCATGGTGACTGCCAATTCCATGTCTCAATGCAAGCTTCAGACCAAGATTACATTGAAGCATGAAACATACTGTCACCATGCAGTTTTGATTCCTATTCTCTCTTGCTTCTTCCCATCCTCATTGCTGAGGGTCGAGCATCATGGACAATTGTTACCGTTTTAAATTCAGAGTTGTTCTTCTATTAGACTGATTGCTAACCACCGCTAGAAAGCTCAGTGTACCGTTGTTTAACCCATAGATGGGGGGAAACATCAATTCATACCTTTTCTCAGTGTGTTTGTGCATAAGTGAATGTAATGAACTCAACCAGAATTTGAACTTGTTTTTTTTTTAAAATCCAAGTGATCCTTCTCCCAGACAGACTGCCAACAAAAAAATAACAAGCTCTGTATCTCTCTCTCTCTCTCATATATATATATATATATATATATATATATATATATATGATAAAAATATAGTTTTAAGGTATACAATATTTATAAGTTAAAGTGTTCAAATTGTCAGGCCTGATGGTTGCATTTAAACATAAAACTGACTGTCACTGCTGGGTGTTAACCTGATGTCTAATTTTTTATTTGCTCTATCCCTGATATCAAGCATTTTAACTCATAAATATTGCAGATCTTAAAACTATATATATATATATATATATATATATATATATATAGAGAGAGAGAGAGAGAGAGAGATAGATAGATAGATATAAAGTATGTGGTGCAGTTCAATTTATATTACATGAATCGTTCATACAAAAAGCAGATAGTGAAGTTAATGATATAAATAGCGAGAATACATCTTTGCAAACAAATTTATTAAAATTACATTAACCCATGAACCTCTAGATGAATGTTATGATCCCTGTTTTTAATAAATTCCAGTTGTATAAGGTCTTTTTTTGCTAGTACTTTCATCTGTTCATACAGACATCATCAGGCATGGAAATTGATTTGTTTTTTTTACATCCAGGTAATAACAGGACAACGAAAGATTAGATGTGATTCGAAATATGGTTTTTTTAGAAATGTGTTATTGTTAACGGTAGCAACACTGAGGTTGTATTTTTTGAAAATTTAAGAGTGTGCGTTTTTTTTTTTCTTTTTGTATGAATGATTCATGTAATGTAATATATTATATATATATATATATATATATATATATATATATATATAGATAAGGTGTTGCATGCAAAGTGTGAGCAAATTAGAAGTAATCAAAGTGTTTGCAGTTCAACACACACATACACACACACACATAAAAGTGAACATGGAGGTCAACACTGAGTGACAATAATCCATTTCATGCTTGAACACAATCTTTGAGCCATGCGTGTTGTTTAGTGGCTTAACTGTTTATATATGCTGGTCAATAGGGCATTATGGGTAGCAAGGTCAGATATTTACGGTTATTTTAAATTTACTTAGTTGTGATTATGTGCATTCATACAGTTTATCAGTTTGTTTATTATTCATTTACTTATTTTGGTTTATTTATTCATTTACTGAATTTTGGTTTATTTATTCCTTTTATTTATTTGTTGATTTATTATTTTATTTATTTATTATTACTCCTCAGATGGTTGTATATTTCTCACCAATGCCAGTGGCAGCTGGTTCAAAACCCGATAAAATGCCATTATTTGAAATACGGATTTTCAAAGCAGGCAGGCAGGCAAGTGATTTCAACTTGAAGATTTGATGCAATACAACTCCGCCCACTCACTCCCATAACTGACTTTGAGTAAGCCAAGAGTATATTTCTATTGAATGTGATTTTTCTAAATATCTAATCAGACAGTAAATGCCTGTGAAAGTATCAACCAATGGTGATTCAAGACAACAACAAAATCACAAACTTGACACCACGCCAGATTTTCAGTGCAGGCTTTTCAAAAATCAAACAAAATTATTTCTAAATTAATCGGGTTAAATGTTTGAGCTGGCAATCAAATTTCTGACCGCATTAATTTAAGTAAAACTTTGTGTAGTATTTACATTAGTCGGACTATTGTCTTCATCTTTGTCGCCATATTTGTCACAACATTTCGGCCGTTGTACGCTCCGGCCTTCTTCAGGTGGTTGGAATTTCGAACTGAACCCTTTATTTCGATCACTGGGGTAGACTGTTCTAGTTCCACGTGCCATGTTTGATGGATGTCAGTTATCAGTTATCTCCTGCGAATTTTCCCTCTGAAAGTTCTCCACTGCCTTAACTGGGTGAACTCACACTCTTTGGGTCTGTCACTGGATCTAACCAATGCCTTTATCCACTGTGCCATGTGTCCTTGAGGACATCTGAGTATGAATTTTGGGGTATTATAAACTTAATGTTTTCAGCAACCATTTTTTACCAGTGCTCATATTGCAATTTTGCTGTTATCATTTCATGTTTTTACCAGAGCTCATATTGCAACTTTGTTATCATTGCTTCTCTCTGGCACTCCTTATTACTGGTTCCTATATTGTATTTATTTCTATGCTTGGTCGGCTCAGGAGATTTGTGGCCTAGCATATGTATGGCCGAAATGTTGTGACAAATATGGCGACAAAGATGAGGACAATAGTCCGACTAACGTAAATACTGTACATAATACCTCATCTCAGAAATATAGACTAAAACTGTGTGTTTGCATGAAAGTTTATACACCACATGTATTTTTTTTTTCTGTAAATCCTTAACTTTTACTGTACTAGAGTTATCTTCCCTGGCAGTGCCTTTGTTATGACAATGGCAGATTCTTCCAAGATGATTAGAAGGCTTAAACATGAAAAGTGCTGCTCCATAAAAGACAAGAACAATACTATATTTAGAGATTCACATGCAAACACCTTCTACAAGAAATCCTGAAAAGTCCTTAGACCAACCCAAGAACCACTTTCACAATAAATCCTGCTGATATTTGTTAATTTGATCAGAAATTAGAAAGCGTGTTGGACTGAGAACTTTTCATCACCTCCTCATAATAAATATATTAGTAATCAGTTAAAATGTTAGTTTTATATATGCCATCAATTTTGACAGCACACGTAAATGATTAAAGGTAATACATGTTACAGATTGAACAGGTGTATGTTGCTGTGTGTAAAGGTACAAAAAAGGTTACAAGTAAATGAAGGGTGATAAAGTTATTAGATTGGTTCCTTCCCCGGATTAACAATTTTGAAATAGGATAATGTGAAGCCTTAGATAAGCTTAGAGACGACACAAGAAATCAAGGCACATAGCTAGACAACTTTGCCTTATCCATCCGACTGTCCCGATATAACGCTCTCAGATGTTCATCTGCTTAGGTTCATCATAGAGGCACTAAGAGGATGGCAGTTCTCCAGTGAAGACGAGCAGGTAAAACAGTCAACTTGCATATTGACTAAGAAAGCAGTTTCTTCAAGGTGGGTATCAGGGTTGGTGTCTTTTGACTTATTTTCCTTTAACAAAAAAAAAATCAAATTTATTTAAATTTGATTTTTTAAATTTTCTTTTCATTTTTGTACACAAGGCAAGCAAGAAAACGAGCAAAGCAGTAAAGAATAGCTTTTGAGATTATGAAAGGGGGTAATAGGATAAGTGAGGGTTGCCAAACTAGAAATATCTGGCCACATCATCTGTGGCTGACTTCTTCCAAATTTAGCTTATAAAATCTACATTTTGAGCATTTTTTTAACCTACTGGGGGTGCATCTACATTCAACTTTTGATTTTGCATTTTTTTTCCCCCAAATAAGTTCGAACAGCTACTTTATTCTTGCAGCATTTTAAAATAACAGACTGACAAAGTAATGAGCAACTGATTTATATATAAATAATCCTATCATTTTTTTATGGATACTATGCTAGCAAAACTGCCAGCCAGTGCTGTTTTTTGTTTTTAAAACTCATATCTGAATTTTGGGGATTTTTAAACTCATATCTAGGTTTTCAATTCTTGTGTGTGTGTGTGTGGATTTTGTTTTTGGTTTTTAAACTTTGAAATTTAATGCAATCATTTTTTTCCAGATCAGAAACCATCTACCCATCAGGAAAAAAAACAATATGGGCACATGCCCATCAAAACAGAATTTGTTTCAATGACTTTTGTTTTGTTATTATTAGTTACTTTGTTCTTTTTCACTAAGTTCATAAGTAAAATTTAGGACGGAATTTTATTAAAAATGTATTTTCAATATCACTTTGAACCTTAACTTGAGTAAAGAAGGAATTTTGTAAATTTCCCTATTATATAGTTTCCAGAACAAATTTTTAAGTTTGTTTTTCTTTAAAAAAAAAAAAAAAAAAAAAAAAAAAAAAAAACTTTTTGGCCCAACTTTTCAATCAGGACAAATTTGGCTAAATTGTGCCAAAAGTTCAAAATAAAAATAAAATCTTATAAAACTTTTTATGTGATGGAAAAATTATTCTTATGTGCAATTTTCTTCAAATGAAAGATTTGCGGTGGACACTTTTTCCAAGTGGCACTTGTCCGGATTACCAGAATTATGGATATCACTAAATATTAATCTGAAATTCAAAATGGAAAGTTCAAATTGCTGAAAAAAAATACAAAATAGAACAAATAATGTGAAATGTTCATTAATTACAAGTTAAGAAATAACATAAATTTTTTAAAAAATTAATTCTATTTTTTTTTTTTAACATATGATGTGAAAGACTTAAGTCGTGTGAGTTGAAATCTTTAGTATCTTATTTTAAAAAGTAATTTCCCAAAATAGATTATAAGAAATAAATAATATTTTACCAAAGACATTATTTATACTATTACTTCTCATTTGATTGTAGATACTTCCCAAACTTTTAGTAAAAAAAAACAATACATTTGAGAAAAAAAAAAAAAAAAAAAAAAAAAAAAAATCAAAACTTGTATTATATTTTTCTTGTGAGAAATATTTTTTTATTTGGCAAAAGAATGAATTAAGAATTTTTTAATTCAAAAATTATTCATTTCCTATCGTTATAACTAGAGATGTTTGGATCTTAAAAGTGTTTAAAAGATGGCACATAATAATTAACATATGAAACTTTCTACACAAAATGCCTGAATACATGCAGATTTTTAAATTCTGTCATTGAATTAAATAATAAAATTTTTTTTAATAACATTTTTGTTACAGATCATTTTTTTCCTGAGAAAAATTTGGGTAACTATTTTTTTGTTCACAAACTACCCACAACTCCAATTTTATTTAATTTTCGAAAATCTCCATTAAAATAATTTGAACAAAAACGTTATCTATCAAGAACTATAAAGTAAAGTTTTCAAGGAAATTAAATTAAGGTGACATTTGAAGTTTAAATTTAGTGTTTTATTCTTCAGAAAAACACAAAATAAATAGTAGACATGTTTTAGGAGAAAGAAAAGTTTTGGTGCATTTGATCCATGTTTTGATTTGAACCGTTTTTCTCCTTCCAACTGATCAATTAGTTAATGATCTCAAAATTGAAAATTTGTGTTTCTCACTGGATGAATGGCCACGCATTCACAATAAGCCCATTATGTGTGTCACTCTTGACAACGCCAACTTATCACATATAGCTAGTGAACGCAACAGACATATGAGGCCAACCCTATACTATTGAATGCGTTCAAGAAATTGCCATGTCTTCAATAAAGAAGTCAGTAGAAGACAGTTTGGCTGTTGTGCGGTAACAGTTAATGCATCTAATGTCGGCAGAACGAGAAAACTATTTGACTTATGAATGTTCAGCAGACATTTTAAATCTCTTGGCACATGATTTGGAACTTCCTAAAAGAACATGTGGTTTATGTGATTAAATACTTTCAGAACACTCATTATGCCTCAGCAAGATACTGCCACCAAGAAGCGGGGGGGGGGTTAATTGTGGTGTCATGCCCGAGGACACTCAATGGAACTCCATGTCAGACCTCTTTCAACAATTATATAAACAACTGACCAATTCACTTCCAAATTTGTTAAGTTAGCAGAGACAAAATAGTGAGAAATAAGTTTGCCAAGCTTGCAGTGAAGCGATTTGCAGAGGAACTATTTTCTTGATTACAACCAATATCTGAAGCTTTAGATAAAATTCCAAGTGATACGTGCATCATTACTGAAGCTGGGTACATTTGTAAAGAATTGTTCAAGAATTTTGAAAAAGCTATTGAACAAAAAAAAACAAAATCAAAAAAAAAGTAGAAATAGTGAAAAAAGGTACAACCAGGACATCAGGAAAGCCCACCTTCTTGCCAACAGGGTCCATCCTTATCTTTAAGGAAAATAATTCAGTAAAGAGGAAGTAAATATTGTGATGTAATATGACAGTGAAAAATATTCCATACTTGTTCCCATTATCATAAAATTGTAAGCAGTCTCCTCCCTTCTAGGTATTTAAATGTGCAGACTCCATAAGCAAGACGGTCTCTGCTATTAAATGGTGGGGTTAATATGCAAGCATGTTTAGTAGTGATATACTTTCTACAATTAAGCATTTCCTATTATCAGTGGCCCCATCTTTGTTGAACGTGTTTTCTCATCCTATGGACTGGTTCATTCCAAACTGAGAAACTGACATGGTAAAAATAAAACAGCAAATCCTGTGTTTCTGTCCAAAATAATGAATGCAAACACTACTCATTTTGAATAATTCAAAAATGCTTCAGTAAAATAAGCAAGACATTTGTTATTTGAATTGTTCAAATTTATTTTTTATAGTAAAAAAAAAAAAAAAAAAAAAAAAAAATTTTAAATTAAAAAAAAAGTAAATTTTTAAATCACTTGATGGTTAATAAATATTTCATTCAATATGTCTAACACTTTCCTTCCTTCATAAAATTACATGAAAAAGAAAATTTGATTGAAGATATTTCTTTTAATATGTTCTGCTTTAAATAAAGATTTTTGAAAAAATGTGATTTAAATCAATGATTTTTAGAAAAAAAAGGAAATATTTGATTTAAACCACATTTTAAATCAATGAATTAAATCAGTTTGATTTAAATAGAACACTGGTGGATATACTTACTGCCACTGAAATGTGGAATACCACTACTGAAAAGGAAAGAGACTATGTTGATAACTAGATTTTGGAATCCCGAGACTTTTGTGTTCATTTTGGTAGGATTTGGATACTTCTAATATTAAATGTGGTTTAATTAAAAAAGAATAGGAAATACTTAGTGACCAAACCATGTACCAAGGTCAGTATGTTGAAGAATTATACTTGAAATACGGAAACTTTCATGTTCATATTGATAAGCTTCTGTGCTTCTAATATTAAATCTGTTGTCATTTTTTAACAGACATTTCCTTTTTACCAATAATTGTAGCACAATCGAGAAGGAAAGAAGAAGCCTATGTTGAAGATTAAATTCGGAATCCTGACATGTTTCTATTCATTTCGGTTTGTGTGCTTTACATGTTAACTTTATTGTAATTAAATAACAAGCATTACTTCTTAACCAAGCCTCAGATTTATTAGCAGATGAATCTCAGTACAATGGTGATCTGAAAAGTTCTCAATCCAACCAATTTGTGAAAATCTGAGTGTCCTTTTGTCACTGTAGCTGAAAAAGAGTGTTTTTTTCATACTGCCAAGTGCTAATTTGCAGGATCCTTGAAATTATTTCTGAATCTGTTTATTCAAATCATTGAGTGAACTAAAGTGGGAAATTTTCAAATTGTGAACTCTAGGATGTAATGAAGTTCCTGTTCCTGCAGAACCAAAGGGAATCTGTCAGTGTAAGATAAAAGTATTGGTTAACAAATGAACATCAGGCTCAACTGTGAAAAAGTGATTACCGAACATCCCATATGAAGATTTTGAGACCCAAATTGGGAGGGTCTTCAATTGTATCATCTCCTGAATTTGTGGACCATGTTGATGATCTAATTTTGTCTAATCAATGAATCTCTACCAAAAGAACAGGTGATACATTAGAGATACGCAAGAAATGTGTAGGATTTACAATTCATGAGCAGTTAGGTGGTCAGGAGGAGGAGGATTTGAATGAAAAATGGCAAGGGATGCTACAGAGAGGTGTTCAATTTTTGCAGAACAATGCACCTGCTCACAGAACATGTAAGATGATGGATATTTTGAAGAATTTAGTATTTGAATGCACTGACCATCTACTGACCAGATCTTGCTCCATCTGACTAATTCCTGTTATCAAGACCATAAAAGGATTTTGAAAGGGAGGAACTTCTGGAATGTATCAAGTGCTTGCAGAAGCAACGTAGTATGATTAAATATCAGAATTCTATGGAAACAGATTAAAATAAACTTGAGATATCATGTGCAAAGTCTGTTGATTTGTGGGACATGGATATGGAATAACATTTATCTTTCATGGTTTTAGGCTATTATTCTCTTCTTAATCAAGTGAGACCTTTTCAGTGCCCATTTATTATATATTTACTCAGGTAAACAAGTGATAAGAGTAAGATATTAATTAATAGATCTTAATAGATATTAATTAATAGATCTGAGACTGCATATCGAAGAGGAAGCAACAAGGAAAAGTTATTCATCATACTTGATGTAATACTGTTAGCTCTGAGGTAGAAAAGATGATATTGACAATGTTATTTATTGGTGGAAAGAAGATTAAGTGAATGTCTATGAATGAATGAGGTTGGTTGATCATTTCCTGACTACTGACCTATTTCAATACAATATATGGTGGGAATTCATTTTTCTAGATTTTTTTTTTTTTTTTTACTAATATTTCTTAAAATAAATTTAAATAGAATCACAAGGAGTTACTTGCAAATAATTTTATTCACAGAGTAAAATTCTGTTTTATTCTTAGATATTCCACTTATTATTTTTTGTTTATCTTGAATTCCCCAAAAGATCAGACACCAAAATCAAATAAGGAATTTCTAGTAGATACCAAGGTTTGTAGACAAACAGAATGGAAGTGGATGGCTGGAAGCCATAGAATGTCAAATCAAGTGGTGAATTGCTAAGATATATCTATGGTAACCTCAATACATTATTTGACTTATAAGAACCACACTCAGTTGATCAATAACAGACTTTAGCTTATATAACAGCCATTCTAAATCAGTCTTGGCATTGTCCATTTTCAAAAGTAAGAGGAATACTAAGAATTTCTCCTATTCCATTTCATAGCAAACAGATGTTTGCCAACTGTTGTAAATACATTCCAATTTTTAACTTTTAAACTAAAAATTTCCAAAACAGCTAAACACAGAAAAATAATTTTTTTTTTAAAAGTGTAGAAAATAAAAACATTAGAGTGGAACAAAAGCTTGTAGCATTTATCATTAGGTGGGATCTGAACATAGGATTTCATTTCACACATGACTGAAATTTATGACATATCTAGAAAGGTGACTTTTAACAGCCTATTTCTAACTGATTGTAAAATTTAAATGTTTTTGTCTTAAAAGTGAAAATGGAGGAAAATGAGATGCATTTTTGTCATTTGATGCTATTTTCTTTCTGGAATGGAAAAATAGCTGTACAAACAGCAAAAAAGATAAGTGTTATTTATGGAAATGGTGCCATAGCTGAGAGTACTGTTGAGAAGCGTAAATTTTGATGTCAAAGAGTCTAAGAATGTTTCAGTAGGCGTGCAGCCCGTGATAATGACCAAACCAAAAGGCTGATTAAAAACAATCCAGGTCAATTGACATATATATATATATATAAATAAATAAATAATTGTGTATTTGGGCAGCAGTCCCTCTTTTATACAAGTTTTGTTAAAAACAACTGACAAGGTAATGTGGTTAAGGTTTTTTTTTTTTATTTAATTTTTTTATAAGAAATTATCCAAATGTTCTGTATGTCAAGTGCTTTTGACTATTCTTTTAGCCATCATCAAGGATGATTTTATTTTCACTTTTAACTGAATGCATCAATTTTTTATGTATGTATCTAGAGTTATAGGAATGTCTTTATTTTCCAAACACTGTCACCACATCATGGCCATGTTCATAGTTGTTGTTACAGAGTGTTGGATTTTTTCTTTTTTATTAATAATGCTCCCATTATTTCTAACTCTTGTTTTACTATAGTAACCTAAGAAAAGGTTACTGAATAAGAATAACCAAAATGAAGGTTTGAAATGGAACAATAATATTTATAACAGGAACAACATACAAGATTCACCAGCGGTGTGTAGTAAGTAATCAACTGTCAATGGTGAGCTAGAAGTGAATCAAGGTGAAACCCAAGTGAATCCCAATGACTATCACATACAATATAGTCTACTGTATTTATACAGATTGTGACATACCCAATATAGTTCATATGTACAGTATAACATTTACATGTAGATGCGGCTATTCGGTACATCTCTGTGTGTGTTTAAATGAGACCTAATTAAACTATGGTCAAGAAAATGGAAGATGAGTCTTCTTGTTCCTTAAGGGACATACACATTTAAGTAAGGATTAGCAGACAAAAGTAGGTAATTGAAAAATAAAAAATTTAAATTCAAATTAAGAGGAGCTTACATCTACAATGGTCAAAGTTAATGCTGGATTCTTGGCTAAATATTAAAAAGTTAGCTTGCTCTGGGCAACACTAGATAGAGTTGGAATCAATTTTCTATGGGGTAGGTCATCTCATACTCCCACTAAGGAAGTGGTAAGTAGACATTTGAGACTTCCATTTTTTAGGTGGGGGTGTACATTGGGGTAGGACAGGGGAATTTACATTTTTAGAAACCTAGAAATCCAAATATCCACTCATGAGTAAAGTGTCAGAACAAACAACTGTCTTGATTACTTTTCTATTCCTCTCACTCCCTAATGTTCCTCTTTTTTCTTGTTCTTCCACACCCTTGTGTCTTAATGGCTTTACTGCCTTCCATGAGGTGATATGATTTATAAAAAAAAAAAAAAAAGTTGAGGAACAATGGATTGTTTACAACAATGTGAAGCAAAAGTCCCTGATGAAAACAAAAGGAGTCACTAGTAATCACTCTAAAGGCAGATCTGCAATGGAAGAAGGTGATACTGTGTATCTGGTGGGATTAGAAGGAAATTGTGAATTATGTGCTCCTTCCACAAAATCAGATGCTGATTTCAGACAAGTACTCTTTCCAATTGGATTAATTAAAGGCATCAATTGATGAAAAGCATCTGGAATTGGTCAATCAGAAGGGTTTCATCATCCATCAGAACACAATGTCAGACCTCATATCTCTTTACAAACCTCATAGAAATTCATACAAATTAGCCAGGATATCGTACTCACTTGACCTTTACATATTTGGATTAACATTTATTTTGATCCCTACAAAATTCTCTTAATGGGAAGAACTTCAATTCTCTAAAAGCCAGTAAAAACAATTTCAGTACAGCATCAAATTTAAGAAAGAAATCCTTCTCCCCAATTGGAAATAATTGGAAAATGTAATAGGAGGTTTCTCTTGGTTCCAGTCGTGGGTGGGGAATGACTGCAAGAACATCCCCCAACTCCCCAAATTTAAAGAAAAAACATACAGATGCATGCAGGGATTTCTTCCCAGCCAATAAGATAGGCCACTTCTCAGTCTCGTCTGATATATTTCTGTTCTTGAAGTCAGAATGTGTGATAAACCATTTTTAATGTGTGAAACTTTTGCTTTATTACTGTTGCTTTATCTTGCATACATTGTTTGCTTGCTTAATATTATTTTTGCCCTGTTCTTTTCTTTCTCTTGTTATTGTTTATTGAAAACTTTGTCAATTCTGTTTGTTGGGCATTTCTGTCAATTACATTTAACCATGGCCAATTACTCTACAGCTTGAGACATATCAAATGGCTTTTCAGCCGGCACTAATGAATTTTTTAAAGTAGTGTGTAGTATGCATTTTAATGACCCCAGCCATGAAACCATGCAGAACAGGATATTTATATTTTCAGATCTCTGGAAGGGTGCTATTAAGAAGTGGATCTTCTGCCATTTGATTTCATTTTCAATTTCCTATGGTACCGATTCCACATCTAGTTCCCCCGACCTTTACTGCTTGTTGCAGAGAGAAATGCATATTTACATATACTGACATTCAAATGTTTACTGAAAGTGATCATTGTTCTAATTGACATAATATTAATTACAGCTGTAGACCAACACTTAAAATCATTCATAAAACCTTCCTTATTTTTGAGGTTGTAAAAAACAGTAGAAGACTAATTTTTAAAGACTGATTTACACTATTTATATTCGGACTAATGTCCTCATCTTTGTTGTTGTCATTACAACGTTTCGACTGCTGTGTCCTCTGGCCTTCATCAGGTGTATATCGATCTGGATAACATACGGGGAATTCTGAACTGAAGCCTTTATTTAATCCAGGGGATTCTAGACTGTTCTCTTTCAGCTGCCCATGTCTAGGGATATCAAGTCTAGTTCTTTTTTTTTTTTTTTAGTAATGCTCAGCTATTTTCACTGAGTCCAAGTACACACTGCTAGCAGAAGACTAAGCTATCATGAAACTATTAGGAAGTCATCAGGAAGTGTGCCAAGACCAGAATTTTACATGTTTTGACAAGGGAGTATAAGTGTCAGCCTACATCCAACTCTATAGTTGCCCTACTTCCAATATTGTGCGTTGTTATTAAAAAACAATGCAAGTTGCATTTTGTTGCGATATGTATTTATGTTATGAATATTAACATTAGTAATGTTCCCCTGCATATCATTATGGTGAAGAATGTTAAGATAATGTGTGGCATGTGAACGAAAGCAGGTACCAAGTTTGAGTCCTTAAAGAGTTAAACATGTAGCATTAATGAAAAACAGCATATGAAAGTGGAATTGATTTGATCACTTCTATTTTGAAGTGCACAGCTACATTAAGAACAAAAGATAATTCACGAAGATCATATGAGCAGAGAGATGGAAAAAAGAACAAAGAGAGTTTTAGAGAGAGCAGACACAATTCAGGCTTTTATGTCTATTTATGGAGATCAGTTTTCATAAACCCCACCAATCTATTCTCTGTGAGCAAATACAGACATCTACAAATATGTGTGTGTGTGTGTGTGCGTGCGTGCGTGCGTGTGTGTGTGTGTGTTTTGTTAAAGATGATGACAAGGTACTGCAATTGAGCTTTTTAGTATGGTGTTAGTATGATAAATCCTCTTGGCCTGTGCTTCTCCAACTACTATATGTTCCAGGTAGAAAACGCAATATTTAAACAAGTCACTAAACCCAAAATATATGTCTGCTATGTAGATGATACATTAATTTTAATGAAAAACAAATAAGAAATTGTCAATCACAAAATCACATTTGAAAAAACTGTCTTTAACTTTAACTATGAACCGAGTTAAAAAAAATAAACTGTAGTCATAGAATACAGTAAAACACATTCACCATTTCATTATATTAGAAAAAACACTAGCAGAAACTCTTACCATCTTAATTTTTTTAAGAGTGAATGTCCACTTAGAAATAAAAATGGCAGTTATAAAAAGATTCCTAAAGAGAGCACACAAGAATTCATCCTCTCATCTACTTTTCCTTAAAGAACTCAAAGTAAAACAGACACTAGTTAACAATGGTTTTCCTAACTACCTCATCAAGATTAGACTATTTCATTCTGAAGTAACTAATAATGATAACAAACATACAGGTAATAACAATAACATCTATAAAAGCTATATACATGTCGACTATAATTAAGATGAATTTTCTTAGAAATATCATAAAGAAATACACTACGCCAGTTGACCTGAACAAGAAAATTAAATTATCTATTACAAAAAAATTTAAAACAGCTAAACTTATAAAAAATAACAAATCAAAACAATGAAGAACCAACATTATTTATGAGTTTAAATGCCCCTTAACGAACTATGTTCTTGATCAAATGAAATTCATAAACAATTACATTGGTCACACTACTATACGCCTATCTTGACTTACATTATACCCACCCAACCATAGCTCCATTAGGACTCACTCAAACACACAAAAATCTACCAGACTCCATCCGAAACATACTAGTAGAAAATACAAGTATAATAGTCTTATCCACATGTAAAAAAAGAAGCCCTAATAAAAAAGGAAAAGCCAACACTCAGTAACATTAACTATGAACATGGCCACAATGTGCTGACCATTTTCAGAAAATAAAACATTCGTATAACTTTAGACACATACATAAAAAACACATATTTAGTTAAAAATAAAAATTGCCCTTGATAATGGCTAAAAGCATAGCCAAAAGCACTCAGCCATCAGAAAACACTTTTGTTTAAACACAAGAAAAATTAAACAAAAAGCTTAATCACAGTACCTTGTCAGTCATCTTTAAACATGTATAAAAGAAGGACTGTTGCCTAAATACACAATATATATATATATATATATATATATATATATATATATATATATGATAGATGTACAAAACAAAATATACAGACATAAGTAAATAGACAATTATTTTAGTCAAACCGAATAATTAAAGAATGTACAGTAATTGACTATGACACAATTTACTATAAAGAAAACGGAAATAACTACATAATTACTTCCCATGACAGGAGTGTAGATATTGTCAATTTCAAAAGAATTGTTAATCCCTCACAGAAGGTGGAATGAGCCACTATCAAGTAACATTGGAATTGGATATTCTACTCTGAACAGTGCAGGCATGAAACTGTGCAATAAACAGATGAAAAAGGAAATTAGTGCATCTCACATAGGTTTCTGATGGGAAGAGAAATTGATTTTTTTTCTTTCGTAAATTACTCCTTCAACATATGGCAGTGTCACTTAAAATCAGACAAGAATGTCAGTATCGGACATTCATCACATAACTTCTTATAGGAAAGCAGTACTTTTTAAACCTGTCAACATTCAATAGAGTAGTTACCTTCGATACATGGGCTATTATGGAAGGGAAGCCATAAGAAAGCCAATTCTTAAAGCACTGAACATTTGAACAAATGAACAGACCTTCTCTTGTTACATTGGCACATAGTCATCTTTTCTGGGGAGTTCTCATTTGCTCATTTTGAACAGCAGATGATGAGAGGCTAGAGAATTTTGTTTGAACCTCATGCAGTCAGCTATCAAATACGTCCAATATTATAAGGAACAATTATACTGCAGGGAGGACTCAACATTCAATGACAGTTATTTGGACAAAATAATGGAAGTCGCATGCAGAATAGTTATCCTTGCAAAAGTGTAAAAGAAAAAATGTATGCAGAAGTGCAATGAGGTATTAAGTGGCTCTCATGACAAAGATAATGTCTGGGTAAGAATGTCTTGACCATTTTGAATCATCAAATGAAAAGAAAAAAAAGGATTTGCTTCATGTTTTCAACACAACTGGTCAGATATCCCAGAAAAGACAATAAATCTGATAAATTTGATGTTTAAGAGTAAAAACTTTAACATCTGTTAAATGTTTCCAATTTTAAGAATAATATCCATACTATTACTCTGCTTGTTTTTATTTATGACTATTGATTTTCTATCTAGGATCAAAGTGTAGTATCTGCCCAATCTTTGGCCATTTCTAACAGTTATGATCTCAGACAGAGGAGAAAAGCAGAAAGTTAAAAGAAAACCAAATGAGAGGAAAAAATTTATATATATATATATATATATAAATATAAAAGTGGACATGGAAGTCAGCACTTAGAGGCGACAGTCTGTTTCATGCTAGTGCAATCGTCAGGTGACTAGTGCTGTTATTTTTCTCGGCTATTTATATAAGGGTCACTGGTGCATTACGGGTAGTCTATTTTGGCGGTTACTTTTACCGGAAGTCGCTTATTTGTTTATTTATTTATGTCAAATTATTTTGCTTGTTTTTTTTGTTTGTTTTTTTATTTTTATTTTTTATCTTATATATTTATTTATTTTTTTATTTTGATATTTTTATTTGATTATATATATATATATATATATATATATATATATATATATATATATATATATATATATATATAATAAGTACAGCCAATCCTTAAAAATTTATTTGGTTATAATTTATTTCATGAACATATACAAATATTCATCTCTTCAGACCAAATTTTTTTTAATAAATGGAGTCAATTTGTCCAGACAAAAGGAAAATGAGAGGAGAAAAGAAAAGCAAAAGGAAAAAAAAATTATATTAAAAGAGGAAGAAAGAAAAAGAAAAATTTCAATACAAGGTTTAAATCGTCTGGACAAACTGATTCCATTTATTAAAAAACTTTGGTCTGAAGAGATGAATATTTCTATATATTCATGAAATAAATTATAATCGAAATGGATTTTTAAGGATTGTCTATACTTATTATTATTATATTGTTCTGTTAGTTACATTGAGCTCTCTTTGAACTCATGTCCTCCTTGGAATTATCCCTACCAATTATCAATTTATATTATATTATATTATATATATATATATATATATATATATATATATATATATAGTCATCCACAGACAGACTGTTTCGCTGATTCACAGCTCATCAGTGTGGCTAGACATCTGGTTGACTCTAGTTAGGATCGAAACCCAACTGAATTGGTGTCAGTTGGAGATTCTACCACTAAGCCATTGGCGCACAGCAGAGATGAAGGTGAATTTAAGCATATTTATTTTTAGATAAACACACAGTGACTGAAAGAACCGAATTCGATTTACCAAAGAGTCTTGCATTATGAGCCGTAATAGTCACTGTTTACAAACCCAAACTTCTTCCCCAGAGAGCTCAACCGAAATAAATTTTTCAGGAGCATATATTATGTGTATTTATGAAAGCAATTAATGAATTCCCTTAATCCAACATTACTATGTTATATCAAGAGGTATATGTTTAAGCAAACATTCTTGTTTTGGCAGGGGGGGATGCTTCAGTGAAATTAATGTCTATCAGCATAGAAATTAAAAGTCTTATTAACCGCTTTCAAGCCAGGTTTTCTTTACAACTTAGCCTACTCGGCTTGAAAGTGGTTTTTCTGGCTAAAAAAGAATACAGGTTCAATTCCTATCAGGAGGAACATTTTCCTTAATAAGACTTTTGCTCTCTAGGCCAGTGAACATTAATTTCACTGTTTAACAAAATAAAAAAAAAAGACAGAAGCCTACTGAAACATGTTCCCACAAAATATAATGTTTATAGTAACATATATATGAGAAAGATATGGAGAAGAGATGAAGAGATAAACAGATCGGAAAAAATTATAGTACATTCAAATTTTTGATAGAGCAAAAGGACAATAAAAGAGAGGATGCAATAAAAATATTTGTGAATTCCTTATTTCCTTTTTAGATATGAAATTTATAATCCATGTTTTCTATAAGATTTACTTACGAACATGGACAGAGAACAAAGCTTGGTAAGTAGAGGCAAAAGAAGAGCAGAGGTATATGGAAATAGAATACCATAGCTGTTAGTCTATATGGAATTCTTGATTTGTTTACATTCCTGAAGAACGATTTTGAAAAAGAAGGCATCTACTAACTTTTGTCATGTCTGTGTATTTGATGATATCTAATGAAATTGTATGAACTCAAAATAAGAAGTGTCAGGCAGACATAGTTATACTGTCAAATGTTGAAAGTAAAAGACATTCATTATCCTGAAATTTACAAGTAGTCAACGGTTTTTCACAGCACAGTAAAGATTCAAAACCAAAAGAAAAGATCTTTAAAAAAAAAAAATAAAAATAAAAAAAAAAAAATAAGGCAGTTGGGTGTAATTGAGTGTGAATTCCAATCAGCAAAACAATTAGGCGAAAAAGAATTTCCTCATGAAAAAGGAAGTCAAAAAGAGAAAATTTAGCAGGTGAGTGACAAGAGGCACAATCTAAAAAGCAACTTTCATTATTAATTTGTTTTCAAATGTGGCTCACAAATGTCAGTGGGGCTAAGTATCAGTACTAATAATTGAAATAATTCCAGCTGAGAAGATTTGCTTGACTTAACAGAATTGCTAAACCTCAAACTGGGATAGTTTTCAATTTTTAATAATAGGTTTAGTTTTCTTGTAGAATGAAGTGTTTTCATGAAACAACACTACTTGAGTTTCAAGGTTGACAAAAAAAAAAAAAAAAAAAAATACTAACAGCTTATATCACAAAGACAGTCTCAGAATTTAACCCAGATAAGGGGGACAATCAAAACCAACATAGAAGAAATGTCCTAGTCCCCAAAAAAGTTTGAATCACATTTCAACCATGATCATGTTAAAATAAAGATATCCACAGAAATAAGACATATTAATATACTTCTAACATAAACAATAATGAACATTCTGATGAAGAAATTAAAAAAGCTATTAAAAAACAAAAAAAAAGGATTGATAAAGCATCACTTGACACCGAGATTTAACTTTTGAAAATAGCTTACTTTCCCCCTGAATTCAGTTTCTCAATTTTATAAAGGAAGCATGGAATCGGAAATACATCCCAAAAAAGTGGGGTTTACCACATATAATGCCCTATGGAAACAAAAAACTAGCTGTCAAAACCCACACATAGACAGAGTTATCTCAATTTAATCAATTATGGTGAAAGCATTAATAAACATATTAAATAGGCTCTCGTTGTTTAAAAAAAAAAAAAAAAATCAGCACCTCACAATCCAGCTGAAGACCAACTTCTCGAGAGCTCCTCCCTGCGGCTGCTCGGTCTCTAGTCTGCTAGTGGCTTCCAGCCTTGCTGGGGGCGAAAAGCTTAAAAAAAAAAACAATTCCACTTAATTGCATACATCTCTAATAGGAAATTGTATACCTGTTCCATCAACCTCTCAGTAGCATCAGAAACTTTTTCTTCTCATCCATTAGAAACTGCCTTCCAAGCTCCAAATCCACTGAATGTATCAAACTAATAGACAAAATTTATCGGTCCACAAAATCTTACATGTTTGGTGAGGACTGAATACTGAAATATTTCAAATTTCATTAGGTGTATGACAAGGGGGAAACGAAATCCCAAATCTATTTAATCTTTTCCTAAACTATGTGCTGTGCATATACAAGCACAGATATAAAGAGATGGGCACTGATCATTTAAGCATTCCATACCACAGACCAAATGAATCTACGAATAGAAAACAGTGATACCGCTTTCTTTTTACAAGACCAATGTACTGATGATGAGTAAGAGGGAATACACTAGCGACATAGGTATCCATAGTTGGGATAAGAATGACCTTGAACAGAAAGTAAACATCCTCTACCAAGTGCAGTAAGAAATAGGACTCAACATAAACCTTTCCAAAATGGAAATAATGATCTGGAATTGGAATGAAAGCACTGAATCCATCATAAAAATTCAGGAAGTGGAATTAGTAAATATTAAACACTTCAAATACCTCAGTGTATGGATCATATGATATATGAGATAAAGAAATTGAATAATCTAGCTATGCTAGAGGTAGTTACACCCAAAATACATGGCATCAAATTTATTCAGAAATATCTAAACTGTTAACTCTAGACCATGGCTTTCTCAGATCAACAGTTAAAAATGGCAAGTGAAGCCAGTGGGTCTTGGTAAAGATCATCCGCCTTTTGATTTTGTAGACTGGTGCTACAGAATCACAAACAAAGAACTGTGCCAAATAAAAGAAACCACATCACTTGAAGATATCCAACAGCAGCAACAGCTAAAATGGATAACACCTGTAACTCGAAGAGAAAATAATGATATGATGAAGATGTTGACATTCCACATTATTTCAAACAAAAGGTTAGGAAGGAAACCCCATCAATACTGGAAAGAGCAATAGCAGTTACTGAATTTGATAAAACTATTTTCCTGAAAATATGTTTTAAGAGAAAGATTTGATAAATTTCAACCAAAAGTAATACCAGCTGTTTGGTCAATGAATGTCAAATGTTTCCTTATAAGGAAAAATCTAATATTATCCTTACCATAGGAAGCTGAAGATTTGGGCTCCTAACTGTAACAATCTTCATAAAAAGAAATGTTCTATCTTAAATTCCTGACTCTGCTAAAAGACTGCTTTTCATTTTGCAGTCAATGTCTATTTATTTAATCCTTTCAGGCCAAGATGATAAAAAAACCCCACTAAGACACAAGCATTACTGAGAGAGGAAAAACTGAAAATATTTCTAGAGGAGAAAGAGAGGACAATGAAAAGAACAGGATTCAAGTAGAGAGTAGATGACAACTGACAATGCATTTAAATTTTGTATATCATACCTGACAGGAAAGCAAGAAACTGGAAAAGAGTTCCAGAGGTGAGAAATGCCAGAGAAAAAAAAAAAAACATTAGAATAGAAATTATGGATACATGTAGCAATTTCAACAGTACAATGAGGAGACCTAGCTGCCAATCTAGCTCAACACTTAAATTCATGAAGTCAAGTGGATGTGTAGGAGGTGCAATGAACAGCAATTCAGAATGAAAATCAGAGAGGCAAGTTCTAATTCCAATTGGGTTTGTTACAATCACTTACACCAACAAATACCCATGGGAAAGGGTATGACTATCTCCTTCCCCAGCAATGGGTTAAATAGTAAAACTCATATCTGAATAAATCATTGTTATTCTCAAAATTTGTTAATGCAATATTCGCACACAAAAAAGAAAAAATCCAAAATGTGTCAGCTTTAAATAACCCACAAAAGGTTGATAAGCTGTAAAAAAAAAAAAAAAAAAAAAAATCAATCATGAAGTTGAGGTACGAAAGAATAGAGTTCATCAGAACAATTACCACAAAATATATTTATAGAAAAGGCACAGGGAAGCTATAATATGTTGGTGAGAAAGTAACTGAAACTGAGATGCCATGTCAGGACTGATAACATTGCAGATTCTTTTTGGGGGATTTTGTCAAAAATCTCTCAATGCATATGTGCATAGAAGAATGATGAAGCCTTGGAAATGCACTGTTACTACATTAAATGAGTTGTCGTTGCTGTTCTTAGATGAAGAAATTATTTCATGTTAAAAGTGTTTGTTTTTTTTGAGATCAGAGACAATTAAGAAATAACCATAAAAAATGATTCTTGTCAAGCATGTCTAATAATTCTTTTATCTGTGCTGCTCTATTTACAAATCTTCCTTTTTTCCTTTTATTACTTTCACTATGCTCTTCCTCTTTAACAATATTTGTTTATAAATTCACCAACGTTCATTTTATCATTGTTTCTTTTATATTTTTTTTTATTTATTAAATACTTGCCATTTCTTGCATTGTGATATCTCATTGATGTTAAAATCAAATAATACAAAAACAATATAGACACCAGATGCCATTCACCTAGAGCAAAGTTCTAAAAATGGGTCATTTGAAATTTACTGAATAAAAAAAATATTTTAAAAAGAAAAATTTAAATAGCAGTAGTAGTAGTAGTATCATTATTTTGAATTAATTGAAGCTTAGTCAACCAATTATTTTTTTGGTTAGTATTTATTTTCATCTTTTTCCTTCTTGTTACAACTTTTTATCAAAACTTTCATTTAGGCCATCAATCTGCAGCAGTGAGTAAAAAACTGCCTGGAGCAAGTTTATACTTCATATCAAGTCTTGCACCTGATAATCACAATCACAGAATGGTAACCTGAGTAAAAGCCATAATAAAAAATCAACATAAATGACAAAATAATTTTTTTTCACAAAAATTTTAGGAAATCTGCATCCATTAACTTTTCTCTGACAGTATTTCAAAATATGTGCAACTGATTTGATAATGAAAGCAATAAATGTTTGCAACTACTTCCTGCGAAAATGATTGGTTTGTTCAATATCTCACTCAGCCACTCTTTTATGGCATACAAGTAATAAGAATATTTTATCAAGACAACTGGTAATAGGAGAGAGTATAGGGAGAAGTCGATTCATGCCTTCTACAAAGGTATTAATGCCAAATGAAGCATAATCAGTCTTAGTCAAAATGTGAACTTGGTTCCTGAATTCTGTATTTTTCACTGATAATCACGGATGCATCCTGATCTTTTTCTCATGCTTATACACATTAATCGAACATTATCAGTGGAAACCATTTTTTCTTGCTTTACTGATTGTATATAAAATGAACACAAAATGATTTAACAGCTTATTTCCAGTAAAAAGTTAATTTATTTTTATAACAATGAAAAATTTAAATAATTGCCATTTAATTTCTTTTCAGTTTTTATCTTTTCTCTTGATTTATTTCAAAAGATTGAAAGGCTGTCACAGAACAGAATTATTTCCATGATCTATTGGCTAAGCAGATAACGACTTATTCCAATATCATTTCTTTCTTAGTCAAAGCAAATTTATACCTCCCCATTGTACATAAAATGTAATCTATACAAAAATACAGTTTACACACACACACATATATATCATACATATAGTCCGGGTGTTAATAGAACAATGCTCGATGTAATATAACAGAGCTATTAAGTATATATTAATAAATAAACATTATTTCCTTGCCACTAGTACAGCACAATCTTCAGCTGCCGAGCATGGACTGAACATTACACAATTTTGAATTAAAATATATTTGGTTGCATATGTGTGTGTGTATATATATATATATATATATATATATATATATATGTGTGTGTGTGTGTGTGTGTTGCATATTAGTAGGATGTATAATAGTATCTGAAATAAAAGTGAGGATAATGAAGCAAAGTGGAAGCATGACAAATGTTGACAAAATGTGCCATTATAAAGTTGTCATTATCTCTATAACAAACAAACAAAAAAAAAAAAAAAAAAAAAAAATCAACCTAACACCAATAAAAAGCACATAAACTGATTTTTAATTTAACATAAAAATGACGAAGATGAGAAAATCAGCAGACAATTGCTAATATCTCCTGACGAGTGGAACAAACAATTACAAAACAAGGCTTCTTGTCTATGAAACTTAACAGTAGCAAGCCAATGCCAGAGATGCAGGAATTTCAGGCATACAGTGACATGTGAAAACTGTAGGCACTCACAAAATTGTAACCACCAAACAACTATTCTAATAGTTTCTCTTCTCACACTTCTCACCTGTGGAATTCCCTTCCGATTTCTTGCTTCCCTGCCACCTATAATCTTCAGAAATTTAATCACCATCTCCACTCTTCCTGAGCCCTGTTCTTTTATTGTCCTTTCTCCTCACTAAAGTTTTCTTATTCTCTTTCACTCCCAGTAAGCCCTTGCGTCTTTGTGGCACCTTGCTTGAGGTGATATGATTTAAAAACAGAAAAAAACAAAACAAATAGGAACATTATTCAGTATTGGTGCTGTTTAGCCCATCAGTCATACATTGCATGCCACAAGATTTCACAGTCATCAATAACATGCCAAAACAGTTAAAAGACTGATAATTACAGGACTTTATTCACCTCAAAATGTGAATGCATGTTGCTAGACTTGATAGCCATGATGGTATCTGTTTTATATGAAAAAGTAACAATTCAAGAGGTATTATATTTATATCATAGCTCTATTATAGCCAGAAGAGTGACAATTCAAGGGGAATAACTTTTGTCCCCCCCAACTACATATATTTTACAACATTCTCCCTTTCTCATCAAAACTGCACAGAAATGACACAAGGAATGCCCTTGAGGGTAATACACTATAAGCAAATGATGAATTAATTAGTTCCATTGTATCGACAATACTAAAGTAATAATAATCAATTAGTCATTAATAAGCAATATAAAACTATCAATAATAATAATGGCACAGACATCATATCTATGTCATTAAGGGACCTACCACTGCCTAGTGCAGGGGTGGGCAAACTTTTTAGTACAAGGGCCACATTCTAAATATTTATAGTTTTACTGGGCCACATAGTATATATAAACCAAAATAACTGATATTTAAAATTGGCAAAATAAAGGGCTTTTAAAGGAAAAATATAGTTTTAATAAATAACATTTTAAAGTACCATGTAAGTAGAAAAAACTCATTTATTTGAAAGATAAAATAACTGTTTCAAGAAATAAGAAAGAATGTTTATGACTATTATAAAATAGAAACTAGCAAAGAAGCATAATTATTTATTTTATAACATCACAACTGACCATCAGAAGGAAAAAATACTAATGGGAATGATGCACTTGACTGCAATCATCTAGCAGTTTAACAATTTTAAGTTGTTATTTTTGGCGGCGTGGGCATGTTAGTATTGAATAAAAAATCCGTTTGTGATTGGCGGGCCACACAAAATCGTTTGGCGGCCAGCATGTGGCCCGCAGGCCTTGGTTTGCCCACCCCTGGCCTAGTGGAACTTGAAACCTAGTTCTCAACTGTATTGCCAGAGAGTGCCACTTTCTCTGCATCCTTCATTCCTGAAGTTTGGCTAGAGCCCAAAATGTTACATACGTACACATGATGCAGGACACTTAAACAGGAGTTTCCCTCTGGAGGTGATGGCTCTTCTTAGACATGAGGCGAAATCTCAAGAGATTGAAGGTTCCTTGCCATCAGAATATCTAATGGATACACACGTTGGATTTGCGCTGAATATATTGCCATGTATGCAAAAGCCTTCTATGAATGGGGGCTTTTTATTCAACTCAAAAAGTGCCTAGATGTTGTCAGACTTGATAACTAATATGGTGTCTCTTTTATCTGAAGGAGGAACAATTCAAGAGACATCACAAGCTGCATATATTTATATAGCAACATGTCTATTAAAAGGTGGAAGAGTGACAATTCAAGGGGAATAACTCTTGTTCTCCAACTACATATATTTATACAACACAAGGCTTAACTTTACTGGTGCTACAATATCGGCTCGTGCACCTTACCTGGCCAAGAAATGTCAACAATGAAAGATCGGGGACATGTTGCCTGGTCAGCACAAGTCATGTTTCCAGTTCTTTCAGGCAGATGGCCAAGTTCATTTGTATAGGAAACTGTATATGAGGCTATGGATCCAATCTCACAGCAGGGTGTTATGCAAGCTGATGGTCAACCTGTAATGGTGTGGGATGTGCTCTATTGGAGTTCACAGGGACCATAAGCTAAACTGGAGTCTTGACAGGTACGATATATATAAATGCACATCATGTTTCCTTGGTGGTGAGGCTCGTACAAAGTGATTACTAAAATCTACCTTGGTCAATAAAAAGAGGTAACTCTCATATATCAAGTTTTCTTTAGCTATAAAAGGCAGGCAGCCATCTTGAATTAGAAGACAATATCATGCCTTCATAAAATACATTTTGTTAAAGGATATTATATACAAATTAATTGTTGTATCTAAGAAAAGAAAGATATTTACAGGTTTTAAGTGACTCTTAACTTTCTATTTGTTAACATGTTGGATGCAACTTTGAATGTGCAAGATAAATCCCCAGTTTGAAACATGGTTGGACTAAGGAATAATGATGAGGGCATTTCATAGAAAAGCAAAGACCTTTATAAATCAAAATGAAAATTATGTTCTGCTGTTTTTATAATCTAGTAACGTTATTTTACCAAGTATTCTGAAGAATATTGCTTTCTAATGGTTCTAAAATCACACAACATTGTCAGGATAAAAGTCTCTCATCACTGTCTATGGATTTATTGATTTGTGCTTTTTGATAAATAAATAATCAAATTTGCAGAAAAAGACAAATTATTAAAATAAAATCAATATTTATTTTTAAAACAACATTTTAAAAAATAACTGTAAAATTATTTCTGTAGAAACATTACAGTTGTTCTCTTAACTGAATAATTCTTTTTGTGACATCAAAATCTTTGTTAATTAACAATTAATTAGTGTAACATATTCCTTGTTCATGTTACAATCTTGAGAAGAGGCACATCTCTTCCTTGAAACATGTGCTACATCAGAAGATTTTTTTTTTAGATATACTAGTGGTGGAGTTTGCAGATTCCATGACTGTTGATTCAGAAATAATTTAATATAAGTAATTTACAGGTCATATGAGGTCATATCTAAAAGTATCCAGACTGCTGCTATAGTAACTGAGTTAAAGTATGCAGAATGAAGTCACTTGGCACAGAGTGACCTTGAACTCTCTCATTTTGTCATCAAGTTATAACGTTCTCACTCACTTTTGTTGTTTATAGCAGTGCTTGGTAGGTAAGTGTGTAGAGTGTGGACATCTTACCACACCCCAGAGGTTTCATCAGTTACCATGGCTTGTGCAGCAGTTTTTTGGCAAAGCACAACATTCTCCAGGTCCAACAACCACCATATTCCCTAGATTTCACACTTTGCAATTTCCTCTTTCCTATAACCAAATCCCACTTTTAAGAAACAAGATTTTAAAACATTGAGGAAATCTAAGAGAATACAAAAAGCAGTTGCTCACTTTTCCAAAAAAGGAGTTCCAGGAATGCAGGTGTTCTCAACCAAGACCCATGTAACATTCCTGGGATCCACACAATACAATAGTTATTTTACTAATGTACATAAATGTTCCATAGAATTTAATGGTTAAATACAAGTTTATTTTCATTAAATTAGTTTTACTTCTATTAGAAAAAAAAATAAAATAAGCTTTTTTTTACCAAATGGTTATGGAGGTCCACCAAAAAAAAAATTAAAAATAAAAGTGGTCCATGGGTAAAAAAGGTTGAGAACCACTGATTTAGTGTCTACAAGGCACACAATCTGATTCTTATCAAATGATTCTATTTGAACAAATGTGTTGTATCCCTTCAGGATGTGGGTGATCATTGCTCTCCACAACTTCTTGTTCTTTGTAGCCTTTAGTAAAGTTTATCTTTTTCTATATCTCCATTTACACAAGCTCATTAAGTAGGTTATACATGACTTGCCTCTGTCCCTCTTGCTGTCAATATATCCTGTGAGTATCAAATTTTCCAAGCCCACTTTCCTCATTACATGCCCCAAATTTCAACTGCCTATTTCCGATTCTACATATGTTTTTGTTTCTAAAAACTTTCTCATTGCTCATATGTTCAGGCCATGGCATTCTCGGCCTCAACATTTATGCAAATGCCATAACAGGTACAGAAAGAAAACTACAGGAACAGAAGGTAGTAAAGGAAAGCAAGAAGAAAGGACTAAGTATCAATTGAAAGGAGACAAAATTAATGGTTGTCAGTAAAAGAAAGAGTTCAACATGCGAATTACAAATTGGAGATAACAAAATTAAACAAGTGCCAAATTTAAATATCGAGAAAGTGTTTTAACAGAGGATAGTAAGTATGACACCAAAACCCAAAGGTGCATTGAGATAGTGAAAGATGTCTTCCATAACTTAAGCAAAGTATTAAGAAACAGGAAAATGTGAAACAAAGAAAAGAGTTCACTGAACTGTTATGTAATATCGATCATCCTATGCAGCAGTGAATGCTACACAATCTTCTCACACATGGAGAAAACTTAGGGCAACAGAAATGTGGCTCTTTTACAGCATTTGTTACGATCTAAAAATCAGACATAAACAGTGTGAGTGTACAAAATGACTAAAGATTTTAAAAATGTTATCAATATTTACTACCTGCAAACATTCACTCTGTACAACGGTCAAATTCAACATCATTCTTCATAATGATGCAATTTTATTTTCTGTCAGTCTCGTCAAATGATTTGTCATGTCAACATACATTAATCTTTGATTACTTATACTATAATGCAAAATAAAAATAAAAAATTCCTAAAATATTAGCATAATATTCAAAAACATCCTGAGCTCTGAGTAAACAATTTTTTTCAGTTAAAATTAATACTGGTGACCAAAGTTTTCTTTTTACAAACAATAAAACCATTTTCAAAATCTTCTCTTGTACTATTTCTAGTTTAAACTCCAGCTGCATTGGTATTGTTGTCAGACATAAAAATGTTTAGAAACATTACTTTTTTTTTTTTTTTTTTTAGTCAATTTTTCTGCTAACATAAAATAATTGTCCCTCCTCAACCAAAATTTATCCACACCACCTCAGTAAATATTAAAGATATAAGTTTTGAGCAAGTCCAGGATTCAGGCTCTTTGATTCAAACGCAAAGCTGATTAAAGAACAAAAATATCTTTACCTTACTAACAACAAAATCTGCTCCAGTGATATTTAATTAAAAACTCCTCAAGGTTGATTTAGAAAGGAAATATTTTCCTTGGATGCTATCAATGCATTAAAGTTATTTATAAGCAGAAGGCCAAGGTACAAAAAGTTGTCTGAAGGTAAGATAAAACATAAAAAAACAAAACCGTTGGACAAGTGTTTTATTGGTCATCTCATGACTGACCAGTCCTGTACTGAAAACAAGCAAATGACACAATGCAATAAAAACAGACACTGTTTCTAATTAATCAGCTTTCAAGTTTCTTGTCATTGTAGCCAAACAAACAGAGGATATAAACTAACATTACAACTGTAAAAACAAAAAAGAGCCTCAAAAGGAAAGCGGAACAGTATCTGTTAGCATCCTCGACCACAACCTGCTTCAAAAAAATAAAAATGTTTTTTTTCTCTAACAAAAGTGGACATACATAGAAGAGAAACTTGGGATTTATTTTTATAATAACTGCTTTTGATTGTTTTTCACCAAAATTAAATGTAAGAGTTTTTTTTTAACATTACAAAAATTGGGTGGGGGAGAGAGTCTAAAATAAAATGTTACTTCCCTCCAGCCCCCAAGCTCTAAAAGTAGGTACCTCCAAACCTTTTAAAAAAAAAAAAAAAAAAGACCATACCATGATGAAAAAAGCTTTATCAAAATATTGATATTGTTATTAAGCAGAAAGACCAAAGTATTTTTTTTGATTATTTTATTCAATTTTTTTAATCCTTTCTAGCACTTTGAAATTTTGGTTAAAAATTTTGTTTTTCTAGTGTCAGCTGGTGGGCCAAAGATTAGTATAGGGATTTTTAGCATCTTTTTTGGTATTAAAAACACATTGTTTTGGAAATTCTTGCAAAAATCAAATAATTATCATATTTTAATAAAATTTTCAGGACGTATTCGCAAAAGAACAATATTATTTTTGAAATTCTTTTTTTTTTAAAAAACAATATCTGTAACACCTACATAATTTCAAGAAATTTCAGGATGTTATTTATAATTGTTAACAGCAGGACTCCTTGGAAAATTTAAATCATCAATTTGTTTTTTGTCAAACAGAAACATCATATATCAAAAATCTGCTCTAAATCATAAAATAAAAAAACGCACTAAAACTATGACATTATTTAACCAGCAAAACTTTTAATTGGTTTTATAAGATATTAGGATATTAAGAAAAAAAATCTTTTCAATGAATAATGAATTTTCACAAAAATACTGTTCATTTTTTTAAAAATTTCAATTAGAAAATTTATTAAGTTTTAAATCATTTTAAATTCTGTATTAATTTCAGCCTTTTAGATATTATTAGTAAGTAAAAACTATATTTACTAATCATAAATAAACAAGCTTAATAAAAATCATCAAACACCAATATTTTAAAAAGAATTTTTAAATCTTGTGCATAAACGTGCAAATTTCTCAAAGCAATGTCAGAAAATAAGAACGATAACTACAATAAATTTAAAGTCAACATTTCTAAAATTCGATAAAACATTAGATTACGGAGAATATTTTCCTAAATTTTTAAGATTACCGAGTACTCAAAAATTACATAAAAAAGGCACTCATATCATTTTCTTCAGTTATGTTTTACAGATAAAGTCTCCATAGAACAACTTTAGATCTGGCATTAGGCTGTCAACCTGTCAAGATGGCCACTGTCAGGTTAAAAAATGTATTTTTGTGATATTTTAAACTTAAAGTAAATAATATTTGTTTCAAATCAGATTAATTATACCTTAAATCTGCTAATATTCCTCAAATAAAGTTTCAGAAAAGTGCCTTATATTTCTGTAATATTTTTTACAGAATTGTGATGAAAGATGACTAAAATCAAGTGCTAATCAGCTTTTTTAGCCCAAATATCACAACTTTTCAACCAGCCCATCTGATGAAAGCTCATTGAAAAGCTTGCTTCTGCTATTCAACAAAAACAATCAATTCTTTGATGGTATGTTCCAAATAAGAAACGGCAAATAACAGTTGGAAAAAATACTAAAAAAAAAATGAAAAAGAAAAAGGAGGTAAAAATTTAGTCTTTGAATTCTCAATATCAAAACAATTTCCAAGGAAATTCCTTATGGAATATGAAAATGATTACATTGCAAATGTGATTCCAAGAAATGAAATAATTTCAAATTTATGAAACAATAAGTTAAAAATATCAAATAATGCCAAATTCAGGTCTTAGAATCCAGTTAGGAATTATAATTTCTTCATTTCAAAACCAGAACAATATTTTTTTCTAACATGGCTCCAAGCACAGAAAAGAGGCATGCAGTGTACATTTCCTGGTAAAAGGTTTGGATTTCTGTATCGGTCAAGTTTATTTTTTTTTTTTTTAGCATATTAAATTTTATTGAGAAGGGAAAGTTTTCAAATTTTTCCTTTTAAATATCAGACAAGCAGTTTATAGTAAAAGCTGAAGTAACTGAAAGGAAGAGAAAGATCTAGAAAGTTTGTAGCATTTTCTTTAAAACCATTAACAGAATTGCGTGTGTCTGGGAATCTGGTGCATTCTAGACATCAGCAGAATTAAAGGTGGATTTTAAGAAGATTTCCAGGTAAGTTCAGTTTAAGAAGCAAATCATATCCATGGTAAAACTTGGTTTTTATTTTTGTTTTCACTTAAAAGAAAATGATACGGGGATTGGGGGGGGGGGAGAGAGAAGAAGTAAAAGAGAGTGAGAGAAATTGTAATAGATGGAATTGCAAATGGGATAAAGAAATATCTATGGAAAAGGTTATGAATTTCTGGTACACTAAAATTTACATGGGTTCTGTTCTGGAATGTTAGAAAATATTAGTCTATATTTCTGAGACGAGGTATTATGTACACAATTTACATTATTCAGACTATTGTCCTCATCTTTGTCGCCATATTTATTACAACGTTTCGGTACACAATTTACATTATTCAGACTATTGTCCTCATCTTTGTCGCCATATTTATTACAACGTTTCGGTACACAATTTACATTATTCAGACTATTGTCCTCATCTTTGTCGCCATATTTATTACAACGTTTCGGTACACAATTTACATTATTCAGACTATTGTCCTCATCTTTGTCGCCATATTTATTACAACGTTTCGGTACACAATTTACATTATTCAGACTATTGTCCTCATCTTTGTCGCCATATTTATTACAACGTTTCGGTACACAATTTACATTATTCAGACTATTGTCCTCATCTTTGTCGCCATATTTATTACAACGTTTCGGTACACAATTTACATTATTCAGACTATTGTCCTCATCTTTGTCGCCATATTTATTACAACGTTTCGGTCGTTTCAACAAAGATGAGGACAATAGTCCAAATAATGTAAATAGTGTGGAAAATATTTTTATAAAAAATAGAAAAGTGGAAAAAATATGATACATTAGCTAAATCTTTTCAACCAGAGACAACATCTTTCCCCTTCCCAACAAAGAAACAAAAGTGAAAACAAAAGAATGAATGATGGGCAACAGAAAGTATGAAGTCACAAAGAAGAACTTGTAGCTTCAGGAAACAAAGACAAAGAGACAAATACAAATAGAATAAAGATCTAAAATAAAAAATTCAAATTTTAAATGGGTACTGAATCTAAAAACTGTTTACAATAATTAAATCCTAAGAAAACAAATTCTGTTTAATGCCTTAAAGAAAAAAATCACACCAACAATTATGAGAATGGTAAATATTTAGAAAACTATATTGTCTTAAAACTCTAAGCCAATCATGAGTGACCAAAATTTATTTCATAAATTAGTACAAAGCTAAAATCCAAATAAATGTTTTTTTTTTATTCAAATCTTAAATACATATCAAATTTACTGTGTACCTCAACTTTATGAATGTAAATGCAGTACTAGATTGGCAGTTAGGTCTCATCATTTTACAGTTGAAATTGCTAGATGTAACAATAAGTTCTATGCTAACAGTTTCTTTTCTCACACTTCTCACTTGTGGAACTCTCTTCTAGCTTTAAGCTTGTCAGACAACAAAAAAATTCCGGCATAAAACCAAACAATCAGCCCTGGTTCACCCTGAATGCATTGCAGGCATGGCTCACCATAACCACTATATTCAATATCTATCACAAGGAGTGGTATAGTTGGACACTTGCTGCATTCAGAACTACCCACAATCATTGCAAGAAAGTGCTAGAAAATGCAAAGTGTATCTATCCACAGTCTAGGCCAAGTTGAAAACAAACAAATTGGATCCCAGGAGTTTTTGAAGATTTCTAACCAAATTCTGAATAGAGGCAAAGCGTCTGTGCCGACTATTATAAATGACCCCAAGGTCATCTCATCCTCATCAAATAAGGCCAAGCTCTTAACCTTGATCTTTGACTAACTCAATATTAGATGACATAGGCCATCATCTTCCTGACTTCCCTCATCTCACTGAGCACTATCTCAGTAGTATTTTTATTACAAACTGGGAAGTCTCAAGACTTATCAAAAGTCTTGACCCAAAGAAAGCCACTGGCTAAGCAAAATCTCTATGATTGTCCTTAAGAATATCAACCCAGAATTATCCATGATCTTTGCAAAATTATCTAACTGCCGCTTGAAGGAGAAATCCTTCCTAAGTCTGTGGATGGTGTCAAGTGTATTCCCTATTTTCAAGCACATGAGTGTGCACTCATACCCCTCTCAGTATTGAGCCATCAGTCTCCTTAGTGTCCTTAGCAAGCTTTTTGAGACTATAATAAAAAAATAAAAAAGTTTTTGATCAGTTAAATATGAACAACAACTTGAACAACAAGTAGTACAGGTTTCAATTGGCTTGATCCACTGCTGATGTCTTAACTGCAATTATTCACAGAATTAGTGAGTCACTAGACAACAAATACATCTCAAGGACTGTTGCATTAGATATTTCAACAGACTTTGACAAGGTGTGGTATAAAGGATTACTGCACAAATTCCTAATAGGTAGTTGTTAACAGCCTGTCTTCTGAGGCTCCCGAAATCAATGCAAGCAGCCCCCCCCCAAGGGCCACTTCTGGGACCAACCATCTTTTTACTTTACATAAATGATCTGCCTAAGATCATTTATGAACATTTATGCTGATGATACAGTATATGGGTGCACCTCCAAAACTCTAGACGACCAAAGATTGGCAGCTGATCACTCCTCTGAACTAGCTCCAACATCACAGTGGGCGCGGGGGGGGGGGGTAAACTGTTTGGTTGGTTGCATTCAATGCCTTGAAAACCAAACTAGTTATATTCAATCACTGCCGATTTGACCCTGAACTATCACCAGTCATGATGAAGGGATGTTGACTTAGAGAGGCTCTGTGTCTTAAGAGCAACCCAGACCTCAAGAATGTGAAAGATGCTGGAAAAATGGTCAGTTCCCTGTACCGTTCCAGTAAGTACTTGACTCCTCCAGCTATCCTCTACCTTTACAAGAACCAGATCAGGTCAAAAATGGAGTCCTGTTGCCGTATATGGGCAATTGGTTCCATTGGCGAGATGTAAGTTCCACTTGAGCAGCTTCTTCGCACAAACCACTGCTCTGTGGAAGTGACTCCCAAGAAGATGCTTCCCCAATCACAACACTCTTAACCTGTTCAAGTCTAGGATTAATTGTTGTCTTCCCCACATATCCACATAAACTGTGCATATTACTCTCCCTGGCTTTGTACAGAGTGAACACCATCGTAAAAATATTCTAGGGATCTATTTTTTTTTTTTTTTTTTTTTAATAAAGAGACTGAAAATACAATGAAATATTAAACACATCTAAAAACAGTCACAAAGTAAAGATAACCTGACAAGAAATAAGATCAAATCAGTCAGGCATAGGTAGGAAGAAAGGTAAGTAAGTACAGTGCAAGGTAATTGGAATAGAAGTAAAGGTAGGTCAGTGGGTACATACATAGCGACAAGCTCCTTAAGCATACCAGATACGTTGGACATGTCGGTTAGCAAAATGAATACACATATAGACACAGAAATGGTGACCGACACCCAATATTAGAATCATATCAACATTTTTCCCCATTTTTGATAAGATACAAAAAAATGGTATTTGTTGTGAAATTTTTCTTTTTATAGAAATGCCAAATATTTACAAGAAAGGTGAAACCCCAGCCAACAGCTAAAACGATAGTGTTTAGTTTAAGTGAGTTAATCCTCTGTCTTCTGGAAATGATTTGAGCACTTTGCAGACATAGAAGACAGAAAATAAAGAAGAAAAAAATAAATGAAAATTCATTAACTAAATAAACTTTGTGGCTGAAAGGGATATGAACATTTTGAAAGTTTTTACACAAGGATTGACTGAAATTTGAGTGCTGACTTGGAGCATTGTAAATCCTTCTTGATAGAAAGATATCTGATGTCAATCTTAGAACAGGCTCTCTTTTAACTAATTTCTCTCCTGCCTCAATGGGCGACATAACACCCAATCATTAACAGTTTGATGCTTTTTTTTTTCTTAAATGAGTATTAATTTAATAAAGGGATCTGTGTTTGTCACAGTTTCAAACCATTTCTGATTTACTTTCGTATATTATTTTTGTAATTGTCAATGTTAAGTTTTTATTATCTCTTTTTAAAGCCTATTTTAAATCCAGAGAGTGGCTGAAACCAGAAAACTTCTAAATTCAGGAAACCATGATACTGAGAATTAATTTTGGTTTAAAGTAATTAAAACCAAAAGAAATCTACTCAAAAACAAATGGAGAATTTGTTTCAATTACCTAAAATGATAAACAGCATTGAATAAAATCATGATTTATTCACACTGGCAATTTGAACATAATTTAAATTAAAATAATAAAAAATGTGCATCCCTTAGACTCTTCCTTCATTGAGATCATAGTGTAACTTTATTGTCAACAATCATTTAGAAATTTGAAAATAACAATGCTAACCCGATTGGTTGTGATTGCTTATCCTTAATAACAATAAGTCACAGAAAACAAGCAAAAATATGTCCGTTTAGGAAAAATTCAGAAAACATATTTTTCAATTTCTTTATGAATATTAAAATATGGAATGTTTTAATTAATTACAGTTTCTGTCAAGTGTATTAAAAGATATGCAGCCATATTAATTAAATAATTTTAATCTATGGTTGGTTATAATAACTTAATGACAAGCACAATATTAACATATTTGATTAATAAAGTAAGGTAACATTTCAATTTTATATTGTAAGATGATTCTTAAAAATATGATACAACAACACAGTGCACTTGGTGATGTCAGTGATGGTAATGCAAGTATAATGACTTTGAAATTATTGATAATTTATCAGCCTCATTAAAGTGGTTACAATTCTATCATTATCATTTTTCTTTCACCAATATATCTTTGTTAATTAGATACATAAACAATTGCTATGAGATACCATGATGGAAAGAAGTTCATATTTGATATCTACATACAATTGAGATTTTTTATCTACACATTTATAGCTTCAAAACTAGGTTTATTAATAAAATAAAAAAAAAGGACATAAATAAAAATCTTAATTATTTATTTTTATTCCATGAGATTCTCATTTGATTTAAGACTGTCTTACATAGATGATTGCAAACCATTGGTTTCATATGCTAGACGTTTATTGAAAGAATGACAAAGTGCAGGATCTTCAAAATATATAGCTCCAGTGTCTCAACAGATGAATTTTTCTGTTTGTGTCTTGTAAGCCAATTTATTGAATGATTTCTTTATTGAAGCGCATCACCATTATTATATGTCACTGGGAAACAGGAAACAACATTCCTCTCTGCAAAAGAGCACAAAACAAAATCCAAAAGGCCAACATACAAAACATGACAATTACAAAACTATAAAGATTATTGAAAAATTCCACAAAATAAAAAACAGAAAGGCTTTAATAGCAGCCAGAAAAAATAAACAATGTTGTTGCCAGGAGACTGAGATTCAACAAGTTCGAGTCTTTGAGAATAGATGGGTGGGAGGGTGAAAAGTTATTTACCTATGTACGTAATATTGACATTTACTTTATGGATGTAACCTTTTCTTCCAGGTGAAATGAACAAACAAGACCCAGGTAAGAATTGATCAAAGTCAAAAAATTAAAAAGAAAAAATGTTATTTCAATGTAAAAAAAAAAAAAAAAAGACAAAAAAAGACAAAATATTAAACTCGGTCTTCTGCAGATGATTCAGTATTTTACTGAATGTTTTGGTCTAAAATGGATGTATTTCCATAACTAGCATTTACATCTTAGTATTTCTCGTGTAAAGCTTTAACTGCTCTGTACTTTGGCTTTTGTTACGTGTACATTACATCTTTTACTTTTTCCATTTCATCAACACGTCCTGGGTACGATGTTAAACTGCATCCAACAGCAAGGCCTCTGATCAGGAGGTTTTGAGGAAGTGTGGAACCACCTCTTAATTGCTGGTGTTCCCAGGTCCACCCTGACCCGGGGTGGTAACACCTGTTGGGGTCCCAGCTATGGGAAAATAGTGAACTTCCAGGTCTTTTCCAGCACATTGAAACAATGATGTTGCCAACTATACGTTTTTGAAACAATGATGTTGCTAAGGTTATCCTTAAATTACGTTTGCAAAGTATATATATTTAGTAAATATGTGGAAACTGGATCTGGCATTAAATAACCCATAGTAGTTGATATGTCATAAACCCCAAACAACCAACAACCAATTTCATCAACAAGAATACAAGAATTTAAAAACTTAACAGAATTTAATGAATTTCTCAAACTAAGAGATATCGTTGTCAAGAAAAACATGAAGAATACTGAGTGTAGTATACATTATGAAGAAAGTCAATATTTTGGCCAATGAAGAAATTTGTTCACAGAAACATGTGAAATAATTCAACAAATGATTTGACAAGAAAGAAACAAAATAACTTAAATAATTATACATGACCACTCAAGAAAATATATTTAAAAATATTAAGACCATAAACAAAAAAGATTTCTGGCCCTTTTTTAATGTTCCTCAAGTGGTGATATGTTTTCAAGAAATTAGTAGTGCAGATGAAAATTAAAAGGGATAAAAAAAAAAAACCCAGGAAATTTGTATCAATTATGTAGGAATATAAGAGACATGTAAAATATTTACAATGAGATATTCACCAGAAACAAGCTAAAAACTCAGTTAATTATTGCAATTACAATGGTTATTTTCTGATATTACTTGGATGTCTTCATTATCACAATTCAATAATTAAATAATTATCTCTCTCTCTCTCACACACACACATTGTGCAAAACTTATTTTATCTAGAGGGGGGGGAGAATGCTCAAATAGCAAAATAAATAGAGTGTTTATACATTTAGACAGTGTTGACATACGATCAACACAGCATGATAACTGTCAGTTTATTTTATACGTCAAGCAATCTTCAAACTATATGATAAAAATATAGTTTTACGGTCTGCTATATTTATGGGTTAAAATGCTCAATATCAGGTATAGAGTAGATGTAAACATAGAAGTGGACATTGAGGTCAACACCCAGTGGTGACAGTCTGTTTAATACTTAAACAGACGATTGCATTTAAGCATGAAACAGACTGTTGCCGCTGGGTGTTGACCTCAATGTCCACTTATATATATATATATATATATATATATATATATACATACATACATACATATATATATATATATATATATATATATATATATATATATATATATATATATGACCTTGTGACTTATATTTTCTAAACTTTAGAAAAATAATTTAAAAAATGCTTTTCAGATTTTATATATAAAGTTAACGCCTTGTCATTGATAAATATTTGATGAACAGACAAGAATAATGTCATTAAGTTAAGATTTCAATGTTTACATCATCATCCTCACAACATTATGAATGGAAGTTACTTTTTCTCTGAAATTCATGAAAAAATAGACAATGTTTAAACATACGAGGGCGGGCTGAAAAGTTCATAGGCTGACTATGAAGGAGTGATGCTAGAACTGTGAAATCTTGCATGCATTAACTTCAATTCTTATTAATAACTGTGTCATGTATCTCCAGATAAACTGACATCTGACTGTTCAAAGATGACTTCAAAAGTAACTAGTAACAACTCCTCTTGAAAAATGTACAAAATTTGCCATCATAGTGATATCAAGTACCTGTAAAAAAAAAAAAAAATAAGTTTAGCCCCCCACCAAAAAAAACTCCGGCCCCGACACCACCCAGGACCTTCCTGCTGATTGTTACATTAGGGGGATGACACTCCAACTTTATCAACAGTGTAAATGTGGGCAGGTGAATTTAGGAGAGAAAGGGAGAGTCTTGAAAATGACCCAATGCCTGGATGTCCTGCAATTGCCACTAGGAAAGAAAACAATGATCATATTCACCACATGGTGATGGATGACAGGTAATTGTCTATAAATCAAATGCTATTAACATATCCTGTGAGAGAGTTGAGAATAATCTGCACAATGAACTTGGCATGATGAAGGTTTCTGCTTGGTAGGTGCTACGTCTTCTGACATCTGATCAAAAAAGGCAAAATCTGATATTGTTCAATCATACGAGGGTGGGCTGAAAAGTTCATAGGCTGACTATGAAGGAGTGATGCTAGAGCTGTGAAATCTTGCATACATTAACTTCAATTCTTATTAATAACTGTGTCATGTAACTCCAGGTAAACTGACATCTGACTGTTCAAAGATGACTTCAAAAGTAACTAGTAACAACTTCTCTTGAAAAATGTACAAAATTTGCCATCATAGTGATATCAAGTACCTGTAAAAAAAAAAAAAAGTTTTTTGGGGGATACAAAACGCATTGTGTTTATTCAAAATGATTACACTATCAATGGAGAGTACTACACCAACTTGCTGAGGCAGTTACAAAGGTCTATGAAAACCAAAGACCTAGAAAAATTGACAAAAGGAGTTCTGTTCCATCAAGACAATGTTCCAGCACACAAGTCCTTGGTTTCAATGGCTGCTGTGTGTGGCTTTGAACTGGGTGATCACCCTCCTTATTCTCCTGATTTGGCCTTATGTGACTATCATCTGTTCCCCAACATGAAAAAACACTTGGCTGGGAACAAGTATCACAGGGATGATAGCAATATCTGCTGCTGATGACTTTTATTGGACCAAGTGGAACCAATAAGATACAAGCACTAAAACACTGATGGAAGAAGTGTGTGAACCACAAGGAGGGGGGATTATGATGAAAAATAGACTTCATTTAGTTACATTCCATGAAAGTATCTTGGTCAGCCTTTGAACCTTTCAGCCAACCAATGTATTATAAAGAAAACATGTAAGAGTTGAGAGTATTTTAAATAGCATCTAAAGTGTTGTATCATTATATTGCAGTTTAATGAAATGAAGATAACGGTTTAGAGAGGAGGGGTGTTGTTCTTAAATCACAGCACAATTGAAGGAAGAGCTTGGCAGAATAATTTGATCAGCATTTACACAACAACAAAAAGAAAGTTTTCAAGTGATAGACAAGTGCTCAAAATCAATAAAAAGGAAAACAATTTTCAAATTGTTATCAAACAAATAAACATTATAGATTATTATCCAGAGCTTGCATAAATGACTCGAAATATCTGCAAACACAAAGATGACATGTCGAAAAGAGAAAATAAATGTATTTTGTTTTAATTCTTATTTCATTCATGACAAGTCATAAAGGCAACGTGGATAGGTTTTGCTCTCTCACTGACATACATTGGTCCAAAGCTGATATAGCCAGTGTGGTGAAACAGGACCAAGGGATTCTAACCCATGGGTGAGAGGCCACGATGTCTCACCTGCCTGGCCAGACCTGCCATTTGAAATTTATATAAAGTGTATGCATGGTTCTAGTGCTTCTAAAACTATTGCTAATTTGCATGCAAGGTTAAAAACCTGAGTAAAAGGTGAGCCGCACAGATGAATGGAGAAGGACCTACAGAGCTTTGACCTGTGCTGAACCAGAGGCTATGAGGGAGGGGAAAGAAATGTCACCTAAGTTTTGTGCTGCTGCCCTGAGTGAAAACCAGATATTGGACATTAACCAGCATAGCAAGCATCCTAGGATAAGGCAAACAGCCTACTTTGTAAGTTAATCTCTCTACATCTAAGGCAGCTATAAGATCTGTAATAAAATCTTGTATCAAATGTCAATCAATAGACTTGGGGATGGCTCACTGGAGGAGAGGGAAACTAGATGTTGGCATCCATTGGAGCAGGTTGGGAATGAATATTATCCACTACAGTGGTAGTCACTTCTTAAACCTCATTGACAGTGGACCCTCCTGATTCATGATACTGTGGTCTATTCGATGCCAGGTCTCAGGTAGTGTGATTCATCAGATGGAAGTTGAGCAGGGTCCACCAAACAAAATTCTAACTGACAAAGATGCTGCCTTAGGAATTTCCTGAAAGATTACGGGTATGCTGATGTGTCTTATGCCCCGGCCAGAAATGAAATTGTGGCGGAGATGCCACAGGGGACCATAAAGACCATCGCAGCCAGGAAGCAGTATACTGGCACAATATGATACCCAAAGTGCAAGGCTGATCCAGGTAAGAACAACCTTACTAGAATCTGATGAGGATTCATCTGCCAACAAATCACTTGCAGATGAACCAGCTTTACCAAGTAGTCATCCTGTGACCAGCTGTCAGGGGGTTGATACAAGAGCACCTCACAAACTTGTAGATAACCAAGCCAGAGTTATTTCCTTCAGAAGGAGTATGCATCAGAAGCAACCTGTGCCCAGCTGCACTTTTTGTGATCACAAGATCAAGAGGAATGTAGTGAAATAGGACCAAGGAATTTTAACCTACCTGTAGCTAAGAGACCATAATGTCTCACCTGCCTGATTGGAGCCGCCGTTTGCAATTTAGATAATGTGCATGTGTGGTTCTAGTGCTTTTAAAACTAAAATAATAATTTAATAAACAAACAATAGAATTGTTCAGAAATTGGATCAAGCCTTTCATAGACAGATCATAGCCATCTTGACAGTTGTTGTTCAGTCACTAACAGGTACTGGACCAAGGCTGTTACATCAAGACAAAAGTAAACATTGATAGATATTCAGTCACTAACAAAATTGTCCAGTATTTATATTAACTTGTTGATTATATACCATTAAAACATGTGTCACATCTTATATTCCTCGGATGATACAGCAAGATTGACAAATTTTTTTCAGGTAAACCCAACCAAATCAAAAATATTTCACAAAAAGCAAATTTTCTTAAAGTTAGTTTATTCAGGGAAATAGAAGATGGCCAAATATAAAACACAAATCTTATTTTCTGGATTATATGAAAATTCTCTTAACAAAGTAATAAATCTCAAAACTTTTTTCACCTGTTCCACTGCCAGTTATCTTGACCCTAGTACAACCCATGATATGGAAAGAGATGATGTCTCCAGTAATAGTATGAGAATCAAAATAATTGGATTAACCAGAAAAAATTTTGTTTCTCCATCCAAATTTGAACCGAGCCGAATCTTACAAGGATCAAGTGACCTAGATATAAATTCAAATTTATATCTTGTCAGCAAATGAAAATTTCAGCCAATCTTTGTATCAGTGTTTTCATCTCATAAAATATACACAGCCAATAAATTGTAACTTCCTAACAATAAAGGCTTCAGATCAAATTAACTGTCAATGTCAACTTCTAGGACATTATTCTCTTTGAACTTTGCTTAAAGAGACAACACAGAAGGAAAAGGCATAATATTCATAAAAAAGATTAAAAAAGATTAAAAAAAAAAAAAAGGAGCTGTTAAAAAAATGACTTACTGAATTTGTTTTTGCTGTTCCATGGTAGCTAGAGAGATAGGTTAGAAACTGGATGACCGAAAAGTATAGTTAGTTGATGACAGAGCAAATACTTGACAAAAGACTGAGGTGAGATGACATGAAGCAATGATAAAATACACTACAACCCTTCACCTCATTCCTACCACACGCACACACACACACACACACACACACACACACACACGTGTGTTTCTTTCAACCCACTTCTGTCCACACACCAGGAGCTGCTGGTGGCAAATTTGTAATGAGCAGTTGATTAAAATCAATAGTAGAGAATGACTGACCCCACCCACCTGAACAGTCTCCACCCCCCCCTCCTAAATAACTGACCAGGAAATGACAAAGAATCAAGTAGAGACAGGTATAACAACAATAACAAAATTTGAAAGGATACTAAAAACTGAAGATGATGTACACATGTCAGGACATGAGCTTGAGTATTTTTAAAAAAAAAAAAACAACAAAGAAAAAAGAAACAAAGAAAAAAGAAATGATGGAGGCTGCGAGTGAAATTGTTTCCAAAAACATAAAAGTTAACTTGATTTTAAAAGCAAAAACAAAAAAAGTCATATTTTTATGATCCTGTTGCTTGATCATAAACAACGAGAATGGATGGTTGTAATGGTTTTGATATTGATTCTTCAGATAACAAAGCAAAAATGATACATTAGATATACAAGATAGATCATATCCGTAATTATAAACGAGAAAGATAATCAATGAAACTCACTTATCTTTCAATGTCTTTAGCCACTTGACTTTTTTTTTCGTATCTATTTAGCATCCAATTTTCATCAGCATATTCAGTGTGCAGTGAAGAATCCTCTTTCCTAGACTCTTTCCATATTTGATGATAGATATATATATATATATATATATATATTTAGAAAAATATGACAAATTTGAAAGGCTTGTTGTTTTTTGTGATGCGTTTCAACCATTAGGATTTCATCAGACTGGGCTTTGTTGACGTTGCCATGTCTACACATGCGCATGAAACAAAAGACGCAAATAGTTTCAAAATTTTTGAAAGTATCTTTTTTTTTCCGCTCTTCTCAATCTAGCCAAATCCATCTGTATTCTTTTTCTTACATCTCCATCATGAAAAAGAATACAGATGAATTTGGCTTGATTGAGAACAGAGTAAAAAAAAAAATATTTTCTTTCAAAAATTTTGAAACTACATGTATTATATATATATATATATATATATATATATATATATATATATATTATATATATATATATATATATGACAAACACCCTGCATTTACATTTAATATTATTACAGAGTTATCATGTAAGTTAACACACAAGTATTGGCAGTTTACACATCTTGGTAAATATTAGCAAACCAGATAATACAACTTTATAATTAAGACAAGAATAATGGTAATATTAGCTGTTTCCCCTACAAGGAAACATTAGGCATTCATAGACCAAGCAGACAATACTGCTTTTAGTTGAAATTTATAAAATCTTTCTCTTAAAACATTTTTTTTTAAAGGAAAACCAGTTTCTCAAGTCCAGTACCTTTTAGCGCTCTTTCCAGTATTGATGGGGGTTTCCGTTTGAACCTTCTATTGGAATTAGCAGGAAATGTTAACCTCTTGATTATGCCATTATTTTCTTTTCATGTTATATGTGCTATCCATTTTAGTTGTTGCCGTTGTTGGCAGTCTTCAAGTGATGTGGGTCCTGTTATTTGGTACAGTTCTTTGTGATTCTTTAGCATCTGTTCACAATGTTCAAAGAAGAATGATGTTTGCCAAGACCTTCAGGCTTTAATCACTCAAAGCCTTTTTTTCACCTTCGATCTTTGGAAGAAGTTGAATATAGCTGAGAGTTTGCATATTTCTGAATAGGCTTGACACCATTCATGGCTTCCATATGAAAGTCTTGATCTGATGAGGCTATTTAGAAACCTGACTGAAGTTTTCAGGTTGATGCTTTGGTTTCACAGCAATTTCCAGTGTTTGGCAAAATTACCCCTGAGTACAGACTAGCCTATGTTCAATCTCCTATACTTAATTTATTATAGCTAATCCATATGCCAAGGTATCTGAAGTGTTTAGTATTTACTAGTTTCACATCCTAAATTGTTATGGATTCAAGAGAATCTTATATGCTACCAAAAACGGTAAATAACTATTTTTTGTATCTTTTGCTATCTAATCAAGAAATATCTTGACATAAATTTCCCATTATTTACACTACTTACATGTGGAATATTGTCCTCATCTTTGTTGCTATCACAACATCTCAACCCTTGTGTCCTTCATTAATTGCATGTCAATCAGAGTAACCTACAGTGACTGATTGACATACACCTCATGAAGCACAGAAGGCACAATAGCCAAGACAACAACAAAGATGAGGATAATAGTCTTGATGTAAATAGTGTAAATAATGATAACTCCTCATACTAGAAATTCACAGAAATTATATTTCACACACATTTCAAAAAATGGATCATCCTTCTAAGTTTGTCTCAGATATAGGACAAGGTCGAAAGTATAGGGCACCCAGTAAGGATCAAACTCACTACTCAGTCATAACTGTGCTAGCAAGACAAGCTTGCTAACCATTACACCACATCAAGGTGTTCCTTGTCCTTGTAGTATATGAAAATTTCAAATTTAAAACTTAATTCAATGTTTTGAAATTTCCAAATAGATGAGAATATTCCAAAACCTAGGAAGTTTTCTTTAAGAAGATGGTGAAAAGTTATTGGCCAAACACACTTCCCAAAATCTAACCAAATGACTAAACATCAGTTTAGTATTTTTTTTGGGGGGGGTGCATGGAAAGGCTTCTTGGCTCATATAAAGCTGTTATATTTCTCATTCATAGAATTCACTGTATTGATTATTTGTGTTGTAATGTATGGCAAGAATGTGTTGCACTTGGGGGAAATACCTAATCAATTGCTCTCCTGGCAACTATGGGGGTAATAGGCAGGGAGGGGAAGCAGACAAAAGGTAACAAAAGAACACTGCCTTGGGAACTACAGCAACTTCAGGAGCAATATGTCCAGGGGGCCAACTTCACAAGACACTTTCCAAATGCTGGTTTTCCCATTACTTTTATTGGCATGAGGCATCTTACAAAGACACAGATCTTGACCAGTTGCAAAGAGGCCTGTATCTAGATATGCCAAGCTGTCCCACTGCTAAATGGGAAAAATCCGCATGTAACTGGTGTTGACAAATATGTCCACATACAATCTGGGGTCTCTTTTGTGTTTCTCGTGACATGTGTTTGCCACAATTTGTTAAATCTCTCCTGCAAAAAGCAAACAAAGAAGAAGTCAGATTCATGTTCATATTTCTTATGATGTCTAAGAATCATTTTATACATATGGCAACTGTTGGTGGATCATCAGAAACTATAAGAAAAATACAATGATCAATTTAGGAACTTTTCCAGAAGTCAGCACTAAGAGTACAAAAATTTCACCTAGTGGACAACATGAGCAACAGAGTTACAGACACAACATACGAGCAGTCTGAATAAATTAACAAATAAAAAAAAGAGTAGAAAGGAGAAAAGAAAATACCACTAAATAATATGGAGTTTGAAGCATGTGATGTCCTGTCTGAAGATAAAGGAGTCAGAGGAGAGTGGTTTGACATGTTTTATTTTTTATATATATTACTATTGCTATAAATTCATAACATCATTATTCACTCATCAAAATATTCTCCCAAAATTTCTATGTCCTTTGGCTTCTTTTCAGCTGAAATGTGCATCACATTTTGATTGGATGATTAGATTCAGAAATTTATCAATATACTTTTTTTTCTTTTTTTAATCATTTCACCCCAAGCAAGGCAATAAAGCCACTGGGATTCAAAGGGTTACTGAAAGTGAAGGAAATGGAGAAAATGTTACCGAGGAGAAAGGAGAATAAAAAGAACAGAATTCAAGGAGACAGAAGATGACGATTACCATTCAATTTAAACATTTAAAGATCATAGGTCACAGAAAAGCTAGAGTTCCACAGGCGAGAAGTGTGAGAGAAGAAACTGTTAGAATAGAACTTACAGTTACAGCAAACAATTTCAAATAGTAAATAATGAGATCTAGTACTAGCAATCTAGTACTTCATGAAGTCAGGCTGTCAAAGTGGACAGCTCATCAGAACAATTACCGTAAAAAATATTTATAGTAAAAGGCAGAGGAGAGCTATGTTATAGTGGTGCAAAACTGACTGAAGCTGAAATGCCAGGTCAGGACTGATAACATTGCAGATTTTTCTTTGGATTTTATCAAGAAAATCTGGATACATAGCAGAAGCAACTGACCAGATGTGGCAGCAATATTCAATGCACAGATGAATGGTATACTTATAAAATTTATAATTAGCTGGTTTGCAGCTGACCAGCTAAAGGGTATATGAAAGAAAACAATAATCTGTAGGTGATAGATATGGAGAATACACCACATGTGGTAGAACTTTGAACCTGCCTACATGATTAATTACAGCATCATATTTGCAATGAGGTGACAGGAATTATCATGCAGCAAAATTCTCATGTTTAGTTGCCCCAGACTTAAGATTAAAATTGATGCATTAAATATTCGATCAATTGAAAGAAAATACATGATATAGTCTTTAAGAAATGGTGCCAATATTAAAAATTGAAATTTGAACACCTTAAGAACATTTTATGTAAACTGGGAAAGTAAAAGAAATTTGAAAAATTAGTACCAAAGAAATACAAATTAGAAAAAAAAAAAAAAAAAAAAAAAAAGAAAATTTCAAAATTTGCTGTTCACTACTCTTTTTAAATAAAGATGGTCTGTTTCTTGATCAAAAACTAACCTACAATGACAAGTAGATCTTAAAGAGGAACCAGAAATGAGTTTGACCATGATGAAATTCCAAAGCCAAGAAAAGTTTATGCTCACAATATAGTAGTCTTTCACAAGTGTATTTCAATACAATTTTTCCCAAAGAGAGGAATATCATGGCAAATACTAACTCCCAAGAATTGAAAGCAGTATGTAAAAAAATTGTATAGAATAAGGGCAGCATTAGTTAATAAAAATTACAAACCTGTAGCAACACCTTTGCAAATGACCACTATACCTGTGTCCGTTGACTAACATGTTTAGTTCCAAGGCAGGTGATGTGCATCATGGCTTTCTTATTTGACATATTTCAGACAATGCTTAATAAATAGTTAAGCACTAGTTTACCTAAGATAAAAACGTCAGCATATTTCATTAAGTCTTTACTATTATTGTAAAGTTATCATATGTATGTCTTCAAATAAATAGATTAATTGACAGTGGAAGGGAGATAACTTTCAGCAAAAGATTACAAGCATTATAGACTAAAGGAAACAAAAACCACTTGGCATATTTGCTAAGAGAATCTATTTTTTATGAATTAAATTTTTCAGAGTTCTGGATCATTTGATGTGGCCAGATGACCTTCCAAAGTAGTTGTCTTTCATCCAGGTATTTGTATTCGTTGGTTGGTGCCAAAATTAAGCGAGTTGGCTGGCTAAGTCACTTGTTGTAGAAATCTGCTTCAGAACAGTCGGTTTACTACCATTCACTGACCTGACATATAAGGTATATTGCAAAAAACCAGCAACTCTTGACTGAAGTTATTTTTTTAAAGTATTTCTAACTTCTTGCCAGATACCTTTATGTTTTTTCCTTTTTTGCCATGATCACTAACATTATAATAAAGCCTTTTCTTTGTTTACCATAAAACTTACTTGGTCTTCTGTCGTTCCCTTTACTTCTCTTTATTTCTTTTGTTACACATGTAACTTATTATAGAGTAAGACCAAAGGGGGTCATGAACTTGTTATGCAAAAAAAAAAAAGATACCAAATTTAGAGTCCTGTAATTATTTCCTCAATTTCTCTTAGTCTGGCACAAGGCCAAATAGTGATGCATGCAGTGAAACTCTATACTAATGATTAAGTTTGTAAGATGGTCTTAACTGTTAAAAGTATCTAGATTTAAAGCTATATAAATGTTATCAACAAGTCAATACAGCAATAAATAATATGAGATTATGTCAGTGATTAAGACCAATTAAAGTTAATATAAACATGCAATTAACAATGAAAAAATAATTATATTAAAACTTGTTCAACACAACAAAAGATATGACATTCATATTATGAGGTTCTTCATGAATTGTAGTTTTACTTTACCAAGTTGCTTAAAGCTACAAGATTTTGATGAACCACCCACTCTACACCAGGAAGGAATCATTTGTGATTTGTTAAATAAGCTGACATAGTTCGGAAATGTTATTAAGCAAATATCCTCCATTTATGAGGATTGGTTGTCCACATTTGCAAAATGATTTCACATTTGGACTTATAAAAACCAAATATGTTTATCTTGGACACGTCTCAACAATATTGAGAAAGCAGTTTTATAACAGCAGTGAGTTAACAAAAGGTTAATGATTAGATCTCTATGAACCCAACCAGACAATATACAAGGACACATGGCACAGGCGTTGGTTAGATCCAGTGACAGACCCAAAGAGTGTGAGTTCAATACCCGGTTAAGGCAGTGGAGAACTTTCAGAGGGAAAATTAGCAGGAGATAACTGATAACTGACATCCATCAAACATGGCACATGGAACTAGAACAGTCTACCCCAGTGATCGAAATAAAGGGTTCAGTTCGAAATTCCAACCACCTGAAGAAGGCCAGAGCGTACAATGGCCGAAACGTTGTGACAAATATGGCGACAAAGATGAGGACAATAGTCCGACTAATGTAAATACTGTAGGTAATGTCACACTAGCTCTTTAAGAAAATAGCCTGAGCTTGAGTTAATTACAAACTGGAGGTCTTTAGCTTTATGAGTGATGAATATTGTCAGGTTGGGTTCATAGAGATCTAATCATTACAATAAAAAGCTAAAGACCTCCATTTTTATTTAAAAAAACCTCTAAAGAATGCTAAGTTATCAAGAATTGCTTGGGCTAAAACAGATTTTTGCACCATCTGTCAAGCACATATTGAGCAATCAGGCCTAAAATCACAATTTCTTATTGGTTCATTGGGACATTAAAATTTAAAGAAGAAAGTACAAACGAAAAGACAAAGATTTATATTATTAATTTATTTTCTATAGTTTATCAACCCTTTGCAGGTTATTTAAAGCCAGAAAAAATTTTTTAGATTGTAAAAATTTTTGAGGAAGATAATGTTTTAGTGATACAAGTCTTACTAATTAACCCATAGCTGGGAAGAGAAGCGGTGGATTCATACCTTTCCCAAGGATATTTGCATGTAAGTGAATATAATGAACCCAACAGGAATTGGAACTCAGCTATCTAAAGAACAATTCTGAGCCATTGTCTATTACACTACACCACACATCCATGCATACAGTACTTGATATTCCCAAATGGTCACCCATCTAGGTTCTGACGAGACTTGACATTGCTTAACATCAATAATCGTATGGGAACTGGTGTTACAAGGACAAAAAGGAGTGGTAAATGGTCAAGAGTTACTTAGAGCAATAAGTTATAGGAAGCTGTGAAGAGCCATCTTTACTCATATCCTGAAGGAACAGGTCATATTAAAAAAAAAAAAAAAAAAAAAAAACTCTTTTTTGTCCCCAAAATACTGCAAAAACAAATTTAATCTACAAGCAAGAAGGAGGTCATGCATATACAGGTAAATGAATTTGAGTTAATCCCAAAGGTTAATGCAAAATGATTGCCAATACTGTCATCAACAAAATAAAAATAGAAACAAAAAAACTTGAAAACTTGAGAAATTAGATTCTTTTTCTTTTCTTTTTTTTAAATAATCAGCTATATCAAATTAGAAATAGTAATAAAGTAACTAATAACAACCTAATAATATAGTAATTAATAATACCTAAAAGTAGCAAATTAGAAAAAGAAACCTATTCACAAAGACAAGCATCCAAGCAACTATTTTCCCTTCTTCAATGCACAAACAAATAGATGTATGCACTTACATGCATGTAAATAAATATTCATATATATGCATATTCACCAATGATTCATTTTAAGTATTTGAAGAAAAAAATACTAATACTGTTAGGAATCTGTTTGGAATTTCCTTCTTCTTATCAAACACGTTACTGGTAACTTCAATTGATTTACAAATACCTATATGTGGATACACACACACACAAATACATAAACATATGGATATACAAAGTATCACAACCGATGACGTAGATATGTTCAAGAAAGCTGATGCCTAAAACTATTCATTGCATAACTTATAAAGAGAATAAAATTGTGTACGTTTTACAAAGTGATAAATATCTGTATAATGGCATCACTTTATACATAATGTAAAAGAAGAGAAAAAATGACTTTGATGATGTAATAATAAAATGATATACAATATTTGTTCATACATGCAAATACAACATCCAGGGTTTGCCAGGTAGCTATAAAGAATTTATAATATAAAGATTCTCAACAACAAAAAAAAAAGGTTTATTTTCCAAAAGATTTGTCCACGTGTTCAATTTAGAAAAACCAAAAAAGGCTTTTCAATAAAACTGACTTGATGGTCATAAATACAGCATCAAAAGCGCTTACATGCCAAGATCAGGTAATTCTTATTAATGTTGACCAGCATAACCAACATGGCCGCCATTAACGAGCCCATAGAGCTATCTCAATTGAATTTATCATGGTGAAAAGTATTAATGAACATTATATTAATTAGGCTCTCAACCTTTTCAAAACAGAAGCTATGATCTAGAATTGGAATGAAAGAAGTGACAGTACCTACTCTAAATCTATGATAAAAATTCTGAATGTGAATTAGTAAATACTAAACACTTCAAACATCTCAGTACATAGATCAGTTATAACAAATTTAGTATAGGGGATAAAGAAATTGAATAGGCTATTCAAGAGGTAATTTCACCAAAAATACATGGCGTCATATTTGTTCAGAAATATCTAAACTGTCAGCTTTCTCAGATCAATGGTTAAAAATGGCAAGTGAAGCCTGTGGGTCTTAGCATCCTTCTTCAAAACACTTTAAAAATCGGTAAATACTAAACAGTTCAAAACTCAAAAAATTCATATGCAGGCACCAAACTCATTCAAAAAATATCTAAACTGCCAGCTGTATACAAATGCTTTCTCAGATCAATAGTTAAAAATAGATTTGAGCAAATGAAACTGTAGGATTTAGCAAGGACCATACTTCTTTGACCCTTATGAACTGTCAATACAGAATGATATAGTACTGTACCAAAACAATAGAGACCTTTCAACAGCAGTAACAATCAAATGGATATCACATGTAACTTGAAGAGAAAATAATGACATAATCAAGATGTTGATATTCCACACGACTTCAAACAAAAGGTTAAGAAGAAAACCCCCATCAATACTGAAAAGAACGATAAGAGTTACTGGGAGTTGAGAAACCATTACTATTGTAGAACTGTTTATTGGTCTCTTACTTGACAACACACAAAATATAGTAGCTGGCCAGGGTGATTTAATCTGTGCAGGAAGAAATTGAATGACTCTTGTTGCTTCCAAAATCCAAGACCATAAAAAGTAACATGAATTTAATGTGCATCACTGTAGTTACATGCTACTGAGAGACACTTGTGGCACCTGGTCATATTCAAGAAGCTGGCTACCTCCAAATTACTCTGATTGGCACACAGTACCATGAGAATAGCATATCTTTATATTTTCCTGTACCACTACGGAAGTTGTCATGTTAATGCCCTTGATTAATGTGATAATGCAAATTTGGCACATACCATATAAGATTACATTATGCCTTCTATTTATGACTCACTAAAAAAGTGACTTCAAATAGCCCTGCACAAAGTATGTGTGAGTATATATATATATATATATATATATATATATATATGTATGTATGTATGTATGTATGTATGTGTGTGTGTGTGTGTGTGTGTGTGTGTGTGTGTGTGTGTATCAACACAGTAATTTTCTCTCTTCCTTTAATGATGACATCAAAAACTTGTCCATGAATATCAAAGGATCCAACTGAAAATAAGTAGATAAAACTTGTCTAAATTATTCAATGAAACATGTCTGTCTCTCATTATATATATATATGCGTGTGTGTTTGTTTTTGTCATAAAGGGAGATAACTGAGACATCCAAAAGAGGCATGGCATGTGGAATTAAATACTGAGACGTTTGAAAGATGTGGAAGTAGAACATCTACCCCAATGGACAATAATAAAAAAAGGGTTCAGTTTGAAATTCCAATCACCTGAAGAAGGCCGGAGCAGACAATGGCCGATACATCATGAATATGACAACAAAGATGAGGATAACAGTCTGAACAATGTAAATAGTGTATGTATGGTAGAAATATATTGAAAGTGCATTAATTTTGGAATCTTCTATGATAAATCATGCAACATAGCTCCTTTCCTCACAAAACTACTGCTGTTATAATGTGGAACATTATAAAAACAATAGTGATAAAAACAAAACCAAAATTTGAATAAAATTAGGTAAATTACAAATCTAGACACACCAGACATGAAAAGTTTATCTTTAACGTTTTCATTTTAACGCTGTAAGCAAAGTTTGTTTCATTTCTCTATGAAAGAGAGAGTCTATCTGTAAAACCATTATGTCTGAAGAAGTTCTTTCTAGGGATGAAATATATAACTTGGGAGGACTTTTTCTCATTTTCTCATTCACTTCCTTTGTGCCTGATATGTAGATTTGTAGATTTGTATATCGTATCTTGGGAAAAAATGATATATACATATTTATATACCAGAACAATGTTAGGAAAATTAATGGCAAAGTGGGAAAAATAAATTTTTCTTGTGTAACATGTTTCATTAGTTAGGACTTCATCAGACAAAAGTGATGTTTACATTGATGTAATTACACATGAACACTGACAGGAGGGGGATGCTGAAATGAAAAAAAATAAAATATTTTTTTAATGTGTGTGTTTGTGTGTGTTGTGATTTTTTAATCATTTCACTTCAAGCAAGGCAATAAAGTCACTAAGAAACAAGGTGGTTACTGGGTGTGAATGAATATGAGAAAAAGAAGACATTATTAAGGAGAGAAAACAATAAAAGAACAGGAATTAAGACAAAATATAACAATTGACGTTGCACTGAAATTTTTTAGGATTGAAGTCATTTGAAGATAAGTCTTGAACTCTTATGAATTTATTGACTATTGTCACTCGAGTTCTCTATTAAGCGCTTTCTTGACAAAAATTCTGCTTGCCTTTAAATATGCTATGTCCTAGTAACATTACATATTTTGAATACGCATTATCGATTTGTATTATATATATATATATATATATATATATATATATTATATATATTTATTAATGGTGGGGGAGAAGTGGATTCCTACCTTTCCCAAGGGTATTTACGCATAAGTGAATAGAACAAACCCAACTGGTATTGAACTCAGCTCTCCAATTTCAAATTCCAAGCTGTTATCCATTATATGACCTGCACACCATCTGCTATTCCCAAGTGGTCAACCATCTAGGCTTGCCATTGCTTAACTTCAGTAATCATAGAAGAACCTGTGTTTCAACATCATATGGCCATAAGCCTGTGTGTGTGTGTGTTTAAAAACAAGAGAAAGTAAGAGAAGAGCAATTGTGAAGTGTCAAAAGTAGACAACTATTTTCCTGATCAAGCAAGAAAGATTTTTTGAAGCTTTTCCATGAAGTCAAATGTTTCTTTCTTAAAGATCGATGTAAAGAAAAGTGAAGGCAGTGAGAATTGCACGTGAATGAGAAAAAGAAAAAAGTGCAATCAGTGCTGAAGTAAATCAGATGAACCAATGCAATTAAATTTGCACCAGGCAATAAACTTTAATAATGAAGAATTTATGCATATTTAATTTCAAAATCACTCATGGAAAAAAACATTCACTGACATCATAATGGAAAGATTGGGGGAGGTGAGATGTAATAAAGCAATGATCTCAGATCTTCAACATTTTTTTTTCAATTTAAGCGAGAAGGTTTTATCTTTAATTTGGTACAGGTTTCGCATATTTGGCAAGATATAAATGATCATCAGAATTAAGATGATTCAAATCAAAAGAGCAACATCTATGTGTTAATATTGATAGAATGCAAGATGAAGGGGGGGTGTTGTTGATGGCATGTCTTATGAAAATCTTCAGAATCAGAGACAATATCAAGACAGAATTTTAAAGCATTTCATTTGCTACGTCATGTACAAAAACCGTATATACAAGTTTGGAGAGCTGAAACATTTTCATCTCAACTCACTTCCTGAAATCAGTCTTCTGCTATTTGATCAAAGGAAATAGTGATTTTAGGAAGTGGGTCAGGCCTGAGAACTTTTCAGAACCTCATCTTGCAATCAGTTTTTCCTTTTTAAACAGATGAACACGTGTAAATAATTATTTTTTGCCAATGTTAAATAACCGCACGAAAACATAAATTGGAATAGAAACAGTGTCCTCAAAGTCATTTCTACTGTCCTAATAACTAAACACAACCTACATGTATCAAAAGTTAAAAATATTTTTGTGTCAAATTGAAGTATTTTGCAGTTAGTACTTTTAGTATCATTCCTCTTAAGACTATTTCCATTCATATCAATAATGCTGTTATTAATCCTGTAGCCTCTCCCGTGGAGTACGAGGTATGAATATGAGCTTGACTTTAATCACCACTTTATACTAATCTTTATTATTGGGTTAGACCAGGATCTCTAGCCTTGGCTAGTAACCAGTTTAAGAGAAAGAAAAATCTATAAATCATGGAGGAGACAATGGAAAATCATTCCCAAGAATGCATGGCAATTCACAGATGGTAAAGAAAAGAAATCTGTCGAAATCTATGATCATCTTCATCCTGAAGAGATTGGTATCTTAAAAGAAGAGAGAGAGAGAGAGAGATTAAATTTACAATTACAAAATAATTAATAAGAGAATTCTAATCCTGAAATCAGTAAAGTTGTCATGATTTTTGTCTGGAAATGGAGGATGACTGACAATAAGTAAATTTTTTCACCATTTCTTATTCCCAAAAGAGCAAAATAACTACACAATTCAGCAATAGAAAAAATGCCTGCTTTGGTTGGTGAGGTCGTTATCTTTTCTCACCGGTGTTAGTTTGGTGAGAAAAGCTACCATTTTGAATACTGATTTTCAAACCAGGAAGTCTGGTGCAGCACAATCTTTCTAAATATCCATTTCTTCTCATGAAGTGGTCTTAACAAATATCTATACAAAAAAACAAACATACATTAGGTTCATGATAAAAAATCTTTATTACAAATATCAAAATGGAAAAGCAAAAATGATTTATCTAGTTAGCATCATTATATTATAACTTGACCTCAAATGTCAACAACTTTTTCCTTTTAAAAGGATGGCAGTAAAACTATTTCCACAAATCTGAGAAAAATTTATTCACTTGACCTAAAAACCACAAAAGCTTTCTATAGGAAAATCATTCATATACTCAATATTACTAATGAAATAAAAAATTTATATATGTATAATTTTTTTTTTTTTTTTTTAAAAGCTTTTCACCCCAGGCAAGGCTGGAAGCCACTAGCATGCAAGGGGTTACAGAGGATTTGGAGTGAGAGCAAATAGCAGTGTTAGAGAAAAGGATGTGGAGAAGGATAGAGGATAGATCAAGGCAACTGGAGATGTCGATTGACGTTACACTTGAATAGTTGGAGATCATAGTCGTCAGGGAAAAAGGAATGAGGAAGGGAGTTCCATAGGCATGAGGTGCGAGATATGAAGATATTGGAGTAGAAGCGACATCTACATTTAACAGTTTCAACAGTGAAAGGGTGGAAATGGGATGCCAGCCTTGTAGGACGCTTGAATTCATGGAGCCTGGGAACCAGCGATAGCAGCTCATCGGAGCAATTACCATGGAAGTATTTATAAAAGAGACAGAGAGAGGCGACGGTGCATCTGTGAGAGAGAGAGAGAGACTGCAGACAAGAAGCCAGATCAGGGCCAATTACATTGCATACCCGTCTCTGGATCTTATCAAGAACCTTGAGGCAAACAGAAGGGGCTCCAGACCATATATGGCAGCAATACTCCATGCAAGGGCAGATGGTTGATTTGTAAATTTGGAGGATTGATTCAGGGGAGAAGAATTGAAATTTACTCAGTTCCTTATTGCTTGTGCAAATCAGTCAATCCCAGTACATCATTTATAAACTTATGGAACATTTCAGAAGATGAGTATTGTTAGGTATTTAAAATTGTGATCAAATTTAGGACAGCTAATCAATATCTCGATTTTTTGCTGGACAACACCAGTGAGTTTGCTGCATGTTCATATTTATGCTCAAACCCCTCACTGCAACACAATAGACATGAAACTGGGATGAGAAAGTTTTTTTTGTTCTTTTTAATATTCTCCAGACCTGCCATCTTTGAACAATTACTCGGTTATGCTACCCACTCCTTGAGTGCATAGCAGTTCAACAAACTACTGGAAGATATTGAACAATTTCTTGAGGAATTTGTCAAATCAAAACTGGACAATTAATAGTTGTATAATCAATTACAGAATACTTGTACAACTCTTTTTGAAGGAGTTGACTTTTAGTTAAGCTCTAACACTTTCGCCCCAGACCCTCAACCTCCAACGTCTTACTCTCTGGGTTGAGGTGTCTACTCGGTCCTAACCGAACTTAAGGGAGTGCCCATAGGTCCCCTGAGCATCCGTAGACTATTCGACCGGTCCACTAGTTTAATCCTGCTTCCTGCTCACGTTGTGATTTATTTGATCCAGAAAGCAGAAGTGATGTTCATCCATTCATGGTCGACTGAAGATGTAGACACGGCTGGAGAGTCTGTGCTAAGAAATTTAGAATGCAGCAAAAAAAAAATTAATATCTGCAGAAAGCCGGACAAACAACTATTCAATGGTTGAATTGTTATGTTTTTTATATAGTAGAAAAGAATAGTATAGAAAAGAAATGGGTTACAGAAAAGTATTTGACGTAAAAACTCATACACTGGATTCTCGACAGAGAGAGAGTGTATTGTGATTAACTTCTTGTTAAATCGTCTCAGAACAATATATGACTCCTTCGATAGAGGGATAAGATTTCTGTGCGGGGCTTAAAGTTTAGTGGCGTTCCTCCTCAGCAGTAGTAACAGTAGTAGTAATATTCATGGTAGCAGAAGCAGTGGTACTTATATCAACAGTACATGTTAGCGGACACTTTGTTCCAATCTCTGACGTTACTTCCTCTCCTACTCGAGTCTCCACTGTCTCTAGCCCAACTCTTGCCCGGGCTAATTCTCTTCCTCAGCCTCGCCAAGAATTTTCTCCCATCTCTCACTTTCTCAGCATAACTATGCGTTTATATAGAAAAACATGGCTGATCATAACCGACCCTTGGCCCTACTACTTCACACACGATTATCACAGGGTTCTGGCTGCTTCAACCAAAATCATGTGAATTCCAAAGTTCCTTATAGTTTACTAAGCTCTATTTCAATTTTTAACTGATAAAAATTATTTCAACCATTTCCATTGTCTTTTAATGACCCAGATTCCATTGGGTACAACTTCTGCCCTAGATCAGATTTCCCATCAGTAAACAAAATACTCTGATCTAATTTCGCTACTCAGATCTACTCCAACTTCAATAAAAGAATTAAAAAAAATATACGTGTGTGTGTGTGTGTGTGTTTCCCAGACTCTCTTTGTCTCTTTTTCTCTCTGTCACAAAGCACACTTTGGTCAAAATCTAACAGAGATCTTGTTTTGATGTATGGCAGTGTCAGGGCCATAGTTTTGAATTCAAAGCTGTCCTTTCTACTAGACTGCCAATCATGGCTAGGAAACCCAGTGTCCTGCTATTTAATCTATAGCTGGGGGTTTGACTCATAGCTGGAATATGTGTGTGTGTAAAACAAATAAAAAGTTCAATGATTTATCTCTCAATACAGAGTTTCATAGAGACAAGTCCACATGTCACAGGTAACAGATTTGTTGAATTTAATAACAGATATCATTTATATTTTAAAATACATTATATAAAAAAACATTAATTTTTGATATCAACTAAATTTTAAAACTGTTCTACCTTAAAGACGTTATTTTTTGACATCATTGAATTTTAAATAGTTCAATTATGTTTATGTAGAAATTAAAAAATTTAAACCAGTCAGATTTACAATAATTTTATTTTACATCTAAAATCACTTGTCTAATTCTAAGATTCACTATGAATTCCAACTGATAAAAGAGATTTTCTTTTACTTGTTCTTTTTGCCTCCTTTCTATAAAGATCTTAATGTTCAAAGCCGCTGCGCAGAACTGGACACCTGCAGTCATTTTTACTTGAATTTTATTTTTCCAACGAAATCCAATGAAAAGTGAATGTATTTCTGGAAGCCAAAAGCTTTGCACATTACAAAAAAAATTATTTACATGGAGAAAACTAAAAGCAGATGAAATAATCAATCGTAATCATTAAAGCTTTTTTGTTGTTGAAGGCTACAGAAAATCTCTTTTTTAACCCTGTAAATCAGCTAATATCTAGTTGGGTTATATAGAACATGTAATTCATCAATTATTGGCCTATAATATTAGTGTATATCAAAAATATTTTCGTTTTTTTTATTTTGCAAAAAATTACTTACACTATTTCCATTATTCAGACTATTGTCCTCATCTTTGTCGCCATATTTATTACAACGTTTCATCCATTGTACGCTCCGGTCTTCTTCAGGTGGTTGGAATGTCGAACTGAACTCTTTATTTCGCTCACTGGGGTAGACTGTTCTAATTCCATGTGACATGTCTAATGGATGTCAGTTATCAGTTATCACCTGTTAATTCACCTCTCCAAGTTCTCCACCGCCTTAACCAGGTATTGAACTCACAATTCTTTGGGTCCTGTCACTGGATCTAACTAACGCGTTTACCCACTGTGCCATGTGTTCTTGAGGAAACGTTGTAATAAATATGGCGACAAAGATGAGGACAATAGTCAGAATAATATAAATAGTGTACATAATACCTCATCTCAGAAATATAGGCAAATACTGAATACCAGGTATTGAACTCACACTCTTTGGGTCCTGCCACAGCAAAAATTGCAATATGAGCACTGTTAAAAAAGTTGCTTAAGACATTAGGTTTATAATACCCAGAAATTCATAAACAGATGTCCTCAAGGACACATGGCACAGTGGATAAACGGCATTAGTCTGAGTTCAATACCTGGTTAAGGCGGTGGAGAACTTGGAGAGGTGAATTAACAGGACATAACTGATAACTGACATCCATTAGACATGGCACGTGGAACTAGAACAGTCTACCCCAGTGAGCGAAATAAAGGGTTCAGTTTGACATTCCAACCACCTAAAAAAGACCGGCGCATACAATGGCCAAAACGTTGTAATAAATATGGCGACAAAGACGAGGACAATAGTCCAAATAACGTAAATAATGTACATAATACCTCATCTCAGAAATATAGACAGATACAAAAAATTACTTCAAAGCTTATTTTGTGTTCACATGTAAAAGGATATTATTATTATTATTATTAATAATAATAATAAAAATACATATTAAAAGGTTGCTCAGTAGTACATTTTGTTTCAGATATTATAATGGTGGATACAAGTATTGAGATTTTGGTAGTTGGTGAAATTGATTTGAAGAGAATTTGCTAAGTGGAAAGAAATGAAACAATATCTAATGATCTTATCCAAAACTGGTTGAAGCATTTCAAAAGGTGATGATTTCTTCCTTGAAATAAAGCCCCAAATAGAAGACAATCATCAGTAGTCGATGCTTTAAAACACAAGAAAGAGCTGAGCCCAACAATCAACATTGAAAAACTATCAAAACACCTTGAATCTTAAAAAAAAAAAAAAAAAAAAAAAAAAAAAAAAAACACCAAATAGAAGACATGAAATAAGCTTTAGAAAAAAAAAGAACACAAAAAACTCATGCTTAAGCTCTCAAGGGGCTAAAGACAAAAAAAAGAAATACTTTTGCAACACTCTAATATATCATACTATTTAGATCATTCGGATTATTGTCTTCACATTCGCAACATTTCAGCTGTTGTACTCTACAGACTTCTTCAGATGATATTTGTTTGAAATTTGAACCAAACCCACTATAGTCAATCTGAATGTTGATATTTCTGAAAATTGGTTTGATAACATTTGTTTAGGTGTTCTTCCCATTTTTATTTCCTGACACAAACTAAAATATAACCTTGCAATTCCTGAAGAAGGCCAGAGTATACAACAGCCAAAACATTGTGAATGTGACAATAAAGATGAGGACAATAGTCTGTAAATAGTGTAAATAGTTATAATACCTCAGAAATATAGACACTCTATTTACTTTCAACACAATATACTCAAAATTTAAATCCATTCAATGTTTAGTTGTTAATTAAACCCACCAACATTAAACAATTAACAACGTCAATTAAATGCTTTTATTCATTATAGTAGAGCGAAATAATCAACAAATCTGTTTTATTTAAAGATATTTTGTTTTTAAAGTTGATGTTTTTTTTTTTTTTCACAATCTGATATATTCCATCTTGGATATGACGATAAACTACATCCGTGACATGGGTAAGACAATAAACTACGTCCAACAGCAAAGCCTTTGATCAGGAGGTTTTGGGGAACGTGGAACCACCTCTTAATTGCTGGTGCACAGTGGGTTCCCAAGTGAACATATCGAATTTTGACAACTTCCTCAAATGACTTTAGGACATGGAAAAATGAAAAGTTCAGTTTCTGTAGTATCAAAAAATGGTCTTATTTGTCTTCTAACTCCAATTATTTCTCAAGATATGCCCATTTGAAGCTCGTGAATGTCAAGTTTTCCATACATCCTGGAAACATAAGTTTTTTTTTTCTAAATATGTCCCATAAGCCCCTAAGATAAGGCCAAATGCCCAAAATTTGATTCAATATAAAAAATTGGGTATATGGACAGGTTTTTGACATATTTTTATGAGTTTTCCACAAAATTTACTGTAAAAATGGGCATTTTTTCCATCAAAAAAGCCCCAAAATTGGCCCCCGCTGATAAATTGTGATGAAAAATTGCAGAAAAGCCCCGAGATGAAATTTTTCATGCTTCACATATAAGAATCTCGACATGTAGGGCTATCATAATCCATTTGGGTGAAAAAATTCACTCTGGGGAACCATTTTAATTCTTTTATATTGAAAAAATTTGGGACAACCTTCAATTCCCTTTGAATCCCAAATCCGGATAATTTATGTAATTCTCACTCAAATTTCATGATCCAGCCCACTTTTCCCATGTTTTTTGGGGTGCTGAATCCAAATCTGGCATCAGAACACCATAAACCTGCACCATGCTCTTGGTAGAAGTGATTTTTACCCTTTTTTAAGCCCTTTTAAGACCATGGAACGCTTGTCTTGCAAAGGGACAGGGCATACCATTCGCAGCTGTGAGGAGTTGAAGGCTGCTATGTATGGTTGTAACAGTCATTATGAATCTTTGTTGTGCTTCCTCACAGATGAATAACTATTAACTTTTTTTCAGTAATCTTTGTGATAAGTTGTAGCTGTGTATGATTTATTGTTCATTTTTAAACTTGAATATTTGAAACGCTCATTGTCTGTAGTGTCAAAAAAATGGTCTAATTTGTCTTCTAACTCCAAATGTTTCTCAAGATATGCCTGTTTGAAGTTCGTTCGTAAATGTCAGATTTCCGCAAAATTTCTACCTTTCTATCTTTTGGCCCCAACTTGGATTTTTGAGCCAAAAACTCATAAAAAATCATATCTCAGTTCTTGAAAATCAATTTTTTTGCATACCACACCCTAGAATTTGTCTAAAATGTACTTAAGCACCTGAAGCAGGTGCTTACCGTATGTTATTGTCATATGTCCGCTTGACCCCCATTTAAGCCCACTGTGTGGTGTTCCCAGCTCCACTCTGGTCCCTGTCAGGGTCCCTGCTATTTGCAAATAGTTGACCCCCCCAAAGGGGTCAAAACACTATGAAAGTATAAAAATAGGTTTTAATACCAGCAATACATTTTTGAAATAGAAAAATATTACTGGCAATACAATTTTGAAAAAATATTACCAACAATACATTTCTATGAAAAAATATGACAAGCAATAAAAATCTTTTCGGCATTAAATAACCCATTGAGGTGTTGATATGCCATAAGACAAAATGAACCAATCTAATATAAAGCTGAATCTCTATAGAAAGAGGGACTTTTACTAAGCTTAGTAATTAGTTTTGCAAAGAGTCACACAGAAGAAGAAAGATTGTAGTGCATCAGTCCTCAGAGTAAAGAGAGTCTTCTTGCCTTGAAAATCAGGATTTGAAATATTGCCTTGTATCTAAGTATAAAAACAACCAGTGACACCAGAGAGAAATACACAACTACTTCAACCACTAAGTAGGCCAGGATATAATTTTGAAGAGTTTGATAAACTTTAACTTGATCTCAGATCTCAAACAAGAAAACATTGCTCCAGGAAAAATAAAATAAAAATGAAATAAAAAATTGGCAGAATTAATTCTGGACATTGTAAACCATAAAGATTCATATCTAAATTTTAATTACCAAACAGAAAAGATACTTTTATTGGTTATATAAGGATAAAAACACACAAAAAAAAAAGAATTTAATAACAAAGGCAATAACAGACGTTAATATTTATAAAATCAGTTACATACTAAATTCACTCTTAATGTTTTTGAATACAAGAGACATCATTAAATTTGCAACACAATAAATAATTTTGACTGCAAGTTCATTCCATATTGAAGTGAACAAATCATCAAGTTTTTAAGATAACAATTCCATCTTGAAAAATACAATCTAGCAAACCATTATTTATTGGAATAGAAAAGCATTCTAGTTCTAAATCCCTATTTTATAACAATTCTTAAAAAATTAAATAAAAAAAAAAATTTAAAAAAAATGCAGACTACCACCTTGACCCCATTCCCTGGACTGTGAATGTCCTGAATCAGTGTTTCCTTCTATGTACCATATCCCTTCAGGACCTCCTAGTCTCTATTCTAAAAACCATTTACAAAATCTCATTAGGTTAGGTCATTCACTACTTGTCCCTCTTGCCATCAATATGTCTTGTAAGTGTTCCCCAAGTCATCTTTCCTCATGATGTGTGCACCAGAAATTTAAACTGCTCCTTTCTGATGCTCAATATAAGTGTGACCCTTTTTTGTTTCCATTTTCCTTAAAATTTTATTGTTACATGTTCAAACCATAGGATTCTTGGCATCCTTCTGTAAAGTTCCTATTTCTCTTGCCTTAAGTCTCTTCTTCACGTCTCTGAGGAGATTCACTGCCATATCGGAAGACTGATATTACATAACAATTCAGTACTATTTTTGTTTCTACAAGATTTTCCTATTTCTTAATACTATGCTTAGCTTTTGGAAGGCTTCTTTTACTATTCCAATGTACCTTTGGATTTCTTGAATCATACTTTAAAGAAAGCAAGATTACATTTTCTTAACTGAATAATGGAAATGTGCCATCAACCAAGTACCAATATTTACAACTTTCATCAGGCATTGTTCTCTACAATACTGTCAACTTGAGTCATACACAATGATCATTTTGTTGCATTTATAGTGATAGGCAAGTGTTCCCCCAACCCCAAAGTTATCCCAATCATTGTTGTTTTTATCACAACATTCCAACTGAAAAACACATTGTGAAGAGAAAAGTAAAGATGAGTTTATTAGCTTGAATAAATCAAATATTGACACTGCCTCCCACTGGAAGTTCAAACACATATATGCAAACATCGCTATATTTATATGCAAGCAAGTTAGCCTAAGTTTTGAGGCAATCCAACAAAATAAAAATTGTTATACCCTAGCAGTCAAAATACAGAGATGACACTGTCCAGTGGTAGACCAAAGAAGACAGATCAATAGAGAAGAATTTGTCCTGCCTTTACAGCTATTGTTCATCTGAAGAGATTGATGGACAGCATAAAAAGAAAATGTCTTGATCTTTCAGACATTTCATCATTGTATGGTTCAATTTACAATATCCCAAATTCCATAGAGAAATGATATAGCCAGCAGCTGATGACCAAGTCAACTATTTGAACATGAATTGGAGGCCCACATACTGGTCTCATTCAGATGAACTGGTGATGTCCCTGACCTGAAGGAAATTGGCTGCATCCAGACTAGAATCATTGTAACTGATAGACAATACGATGATAGTCTGAGACTATCTTGTTGGCAAATTTACAAATATCACCAGACTATGTTACCATTTTCATAATATTCTTTGCCTTAAACTTTGTTTAAAGTTAACCTGAAATAATTACAGAAACAAAGAGATAAAAATTTTACTTGGAAAATTTCAACAGTAATAAAACAAAAAAAAAAAGTGCCCTTTTTCAGAGAAGTTTTCAAATAAGAAATCCTCTGTTGTTTTGAGAATAGCTTCCAACCAAAACTGATTAACAAAAGAATTCATTCAAAACTCAACAAGCAAAGCAGAAACTTGTCAGTATGCTTTTTTTCATCTGAAATAATTTATATTGGAGATAAATGTTTGCAATTTTGAATAAAGTTTTTTAATGTTTTCCAACAGATTAATGAACACATATTTTCACATTTCATCTCTTATCCTAACCTTTCCATTAAGGTTCACTTATTCTTTTAATACAAAATCTGTTTATCTATTCAAGCAGTCTTCCTTCATATTATTCTACTTGACACTTCCCGTTATTTACATCTCCAAAATCTTTGTTGAGCAAAAAAACAGACAAATCAAAATTAACCAAGAGCCTTGCTTACTGTGAAGTCCTTCATGAACGAGCTGTAAAGCATGACAATTCAAATGTTAGTTTCCACTACAGGTTCAATTCCTACTAAAGGATACATTTTCTTTACTTAGATTTCTTGAATGCACAGGCTGATAGCTGTAAAACACTGTGTTAAATAAATAAATAAAAATGGGGCATCTATTTGAAATAAAAGGTCTCCACTATAATAACAGTTGAGGTAATATATATCACTTGATAAATGATATGCGTATTTTTGAATAGGAAAAACAAAGAATATTTTGTTAATTTTTTTTTTTAATAGTTTCTCTTTTCATACAAGGGAATGAATGCTTGGTTCAGGACTATGCAGGAATTGTCCATAGTTTTTATCATTGGTTTTAGTGCTTTCAACAGTTTCCTGGTCATCTTCTGGAACAAAAAATAGATTTTATTTGTCAGGAGAAAATGAGATGAGAAACTCAAACTGACATTGTTTGTATTCAAACAAAAAAAAACAAAAAAAAACTGAACAACTATGATAAAGAGAAATATTCTGACCAAACTCCCCAGAAACTTTTCTCAATTTATCTGACGCCTAATTCATCAAGAATTCCTTCACCTTGGACCTGTCATTGATGCACAGAAGGGGATCTCAATAAAAAAAACAAGAAAAATAGAAACTGACAATTCCAAACTAAAAAACAAATCAAATCACACCCCAATCTATGACCAATTCAAAACAGAAGAATTTTTATATATATATATATATATATATATAATTACAATAAACAAGATCTCCTAACACCAACATTAAAACTGCTGCTCAAGAACTTCACTCAAATAAAGGTATACTAATTAAAAAAGATGCAAAATGAATACCTGTGTCTAATTAATCTGTAACAATTACAAAAAAATTCAAAATCTCATTGCTGACATATCAGAATACATGTAAAAACTTCATTTTTTTTCTAAATTAATATTGATCTTTAAAAAAATAATTCAACAAAATTGTAACAGCTGCAAATGCTGAAGTAAGAACCAATGGGTTTTTAGAAAATATAACCAGAGAAATACTACTTTGACTATTTCAAATGTAAAGACCCATAAACTTGGCAACCCACTATGACTCACCCTAATATACCAATAATCCATATCTCTTGAATCAAATACGATGTGAATTCAGCCCATGAATTTCTTCAAATTTTACATTCTACCAAAACTAATGATGTTTTTGCTTCTTCAAACAGAAAACCTCTTTACGAATGTTCCCATTAAAGAAACTATCAATACAACCATATGCTTATAAACACCATTCAGCTTTTTGGAGGACCTTTCTAATTCTTGTTGTTGGAGCAAAGCAAAAAATATAATGAAAGACAGCATGCATCTCAGGTGTTACTTGTTTGAACGGTTACCACTGGGTGACATTTTGATTCTATTAGTTCTAGGACAAAGCACTTGAGGGACACTTTTTATCTTTGGTCCCTGCATAAAATGAACGCTGACACACAGTGACAATTTTCAATGTATTTTAAACGTATTTTCTTCAATTGATGCTGTGTGTGTGCATGTGTTAGTGCAGCTGGGTACTATTGTCCAATTTCATTGTGAATAGCACAGTGACAAGAAGAATAAATAAAATCAATTCACTGCCACCACAAACATTAAACCTTTTACCCTTCACAAAATTCTTTTACCTTCCATAACACAATTTTACTTTTATGACTACACAGTAACGTCTACATACTGACAGCATAATGATGGGGGTTTCCTCTTGGTCTAACAACATCCAATTATTACATGACCCACCTAAAAAATTTAGCTTTTAAAAATCAAGCAAAACCGACTTTATATGCAAGATACATTGATATTTTTATATTAACCAAAAACCTAAACAGCCAAAAACCTTTTTACTAATGTTTCCATTAAAGAAACTATTGACAGAATTACAATACTGTTATAAACATCTTTCGATAGTATCACCTAAACTTCTTACTTTCTCATAGCTTGCACTATACAAGTTCCCTTTTATGATTACCTTGGAGACAAACTGATAGCATCACAAGTGGGGATCTTTCTTTCATCCAACATGTTCACACTTGAAAAGTATATAAAAATCTGGCGAAAACCACTTTATTTGTAAGAAATGTTGATATTTTTATCTTAGCCATAATGTTAAACATAAAATTTTTTTTTTTTAATCATTTCATCTCAAGAAAGGTGATAATGCCACTAAAACACATGGGGTTACCGGGAGTAAAAGAGGATGAGGAGATTTTAGTGAGGAGAAAGGACAATAAAAGAACAGAGTTCCAGAAGACAAAAGATGGCGATTGGCATTGCATTTAAATTTTTGAAGATCGTAGGTGGCAAAGAAGCAAGAAATCTAGAAGGAGTTCCACAAGTATTGATGTGAGAGAAAAGAAGAGAACATATGGCTGCATCTAGGTAGTTCAACCACAAAATGGTGAGACCAGGTTACCAGTCTAGCAGCACACTTAAATTCATGCAGTCTATACACCTCATCAGAACAATTGCCATAAAATTATTTGTAGAAAACACAGAACTGAAACCACATCAGTGACAAAGTGATGCCAGGTCAAGACTGATTACATTGCAGAGCCTTCTTTGAATTTTATCAAGAATATCAAGACATATAGTAGGAGCACCAGACCAGATATGACGGCAGCAATATTCAATGCACAGACAAATGGTAGATTTATAAATATCCAAAATAGATTATGTTGAGAAAAATTGTTTGGCACAACACAGTGAACCCACTTTTCTAGCAGTCGACCTAGACATTGATTCAATATAATCACTCCACTTCATGTCAGTGGAAAACATGAGCCTAAGAAAGCAGAAAGACTTACTCTCCTAGACAGGCAGAAAAGCTTCTCTGTAGCAATTAAATGAAAGCAATTTTGTTTTGGTGGTGTTCAAATTTACAAACCATACCTTGCCACAATTAACCACTGAGTGGTGGTCCTTTTTAAGAGCAGTTACCAGTTTTACTTTGTTGAAACTGTCAGGCTTGCTACTAAGACTAGAGTAAATAGTTGTGCTGTCAGCATAAATTTGTTGAAGACTAGAAACAACATAGGTTCGAGTATAGAGCCCTGGGGGAAACACGCATAAATGTGAAATGAACGAGAAGCATGTCCGTTCACCACAACCTTCATTACACAATTTGTTAGGAATGATTGGATTAAACCAAATATTCATCCAAAGACACTGTAGCTCTTGAGCATGTAGAGAAGTCAAACACTGTCAAATGTCTAAGATATACAGAACCTTTGCTAAAAGGGGTAAAAGACTGATAGGGTGATAATTTAAGGAGTTAGGTTACCCAGAATTCTTAAAGCAGGAACTACAGAGGAGGATTTCTAAAAAGCTGAAAAGAAAGAAGCAGTGAGGCATTTTTTGTAAAGTTTGGAAAGAACAGAAGCCAGTTTAGGAGCACATTTCTTTAGGACAAATGCAGGGTTACTGTTGAACCCACTAGCCTCATGGGGGATCTAAATTTGAAATGATAGCAGAAAGTTTTAAAGAATCTTTCAAATGTAATTCTAGTCTCCGTTTTGCTTAACAAGTCTTTCCAAAAGATTTTAATAGATTCAAATAGACACAAATTCAATACTTCAAACTTTTGTCTCCTTAATTTCAAGTGAATAATGCGTCCACAGATATAAAATTGGTGCAATCATTTTTTATTATAAACTGCTAATCCCATCATTCCACACTTTATTTCTGAAAAATAACGAAACAAACTTATTAACAAATAAAATTAAACAGAATAATAATCCACACATCATAACAAAAACAGAAATGAATTTATTGTAACTTGACGCATCGCAATTATAAACAAGATGCTTATGAAGAATAATCATGAGAACAAATCTGTCATTCACCCTGTAAGCATTCTGAAAGCAAATGAAATATTTGTCGCAGATTAATTCCACAATGCAGAGAACAAATCACTGTAAGTTCAGACTCGAACATCGGGGGCAGAAAGAAATGCCGAAAACTTGATTCGCAGGTACTATCTCACAAATCACAATACATGCAACCAGTCAGAAAAATAACTCACACTCCAACGAATACAATAGCCAAAATACACAAATTCTCCCCCGATTTGAGAATACCAACTGCTTTTATCGGCCGAACATTTTTTCCATTCGTCGACAGCTGGGAGAGGACGTTCAATTTTTGCATATCAAAATACTTTTATAGCGACTCCTGCAACGGACTTGTTTTTTTAATTTAAATATTCCATCTTCAGCATGTCATGTGGAATACATGCCCTTTTTTGGTAAATAATTTTCTTTTTCGACACATTTTCTATCGTAGGATACACGTGACACGCTGTCGCTTGGTTTGATGAGGTAAGTCACAGTTTTCTTTGCTATAGACCCAAATATATCTGATTATCTATTACAAAAAAGTTAAAAACAATGAATTTCATTGTCACTAATAACACATCAGAAAAAATAAAACATAAGCCCTGTACAAAACCAGTTTAATATAAAAAAATTTGTCCAATAGAAGATTTAAACTTTCTGTTATGTTGGTCATACCACAATACTCTCCTGCAGATTAACTTGCCATTTATCTGACCAAAGTGCAACAATATCACGTCTTAACAAATACAATATTTTTACCAGTATAGGACACATAATGCTTGATAATACTATCATCTTATATAACCTTAACTGCCAAAACTACAAATTATCCAAGCACTTAATAAAAGTAAAAAAATATTCTACATGAAATGAGATATTCTTTAATCTAGGAAATGGAATTTTGTCAAGGGCATACAAATAATGGTATAGCATTAGTATTTGAATAAATGAATAAGTATCAAACTTTTTTCAAATAATTCTTTTCACTATACTTTGGTTATGTTATTTTAAATACATTGTATTAATATTCATTTTTTAAAAAGGACTTTTTTTTTTAATTTAACTTTAAAAAAAGCAAATATACTTACTACAATGTTAGGATTCTGTATTCAATTATTAGCAGTTCAGGATGTTGAAGAAATCAAAATTTACTAATGCATTTAATCTAAAATTTCAGAAAGAAATCTGTAATTTAAAAAGAAAATGGTCAGCTCCTTCTTCATTACCTTCATTTTGCAAAAAAGGTAAAAGGTTATTTTGGGAAAAGAAAGGTTATATAAAACTTACACCTGAAAATATTTGATGAAAGCATGACAAATTCTTGATAAAAATTCCATAGGGATGAAAAGCATTTGACTAGAAAGTAAACATGGTCAGTGATCAATTTGACGCCCATTTAACATTTTCAGAGGTGACATAAAAACTTTCTCTTTTCATACAAAACAACTGATTGTCTTCTCAGAAAGGCATTGGTAATGAAGAATTTGCCATTGGTGATGTCTGTAAGAACAATATAGGTAACTTCCTGGTCACCGAGTGCAAGTAAGGTCAGGCTTGCCAACAGACCGTCATAACAGTGAAGTGGCTACAGGGCAGTTGGGAAGATGGAATAAAACAGTCAAAAGTCTAGGAAAATCTTGAACTTGTGACTACAACAGAAATTTGACAAAATTCCATTGTGTTATAAATTATAGGAAATTTTTACCCAACAAGGGGGAACGGGAGTGGGGGTGAAGTGATTGTGACCAGAATATTGGAGATCAAGCAGATTCATAATTTAAGAACCAACTTTAGAATAAGGCTTACTTAACTATAACAAGAAAATACAATTTCTTCCCTTTTTTTTTTTCCTGAAAGATGTTTATGAAATGCAGCTTAAATAAAATGAAAACAAAAACCGATACATATTAAAATATTAGTACATCCAACTGTGAACATATGCTGAGTTTCAAGACAGACACGTTCAAGCCAGTGGCAAGACTGGCAGAACACAATCTTCCTACTTCTATTTCCTCTTCTTATTGGATTTTGTGTCAAGCGAAGAAAAACTGAGTCAATATGGTTATTGGTTTTGTGCTCATACAAATTACTGAAAACACACACACATACACACATTTCCATTCTTTCATGAATTTTACATTTAGATATCTAATTATTTTTTGAATTAAAAGAATTCATGAAAGAAAAAAAAAAGAAAAAAAAAAGTAAAAGAAATGCCAAAAGGCATCAAGACATCCGGATGATGATGACGATTGCAACATATAATAAAACGTGCAAACATCTGCTCTCCAACAGTGTATTTGTGGCTCTCCCAACCAACAATTCCTTCCATCACTGCTCTCCCATCAGAAATCTGGAAGATTATTTCCTGTTAACACTCATAAGACAACGACTGAATTGAATTTGTGTTCATTCCATTCGATGAATTGATATGCATCATATATACAGGCTAACATTTTTGTTGACAGTAAGACATTTCTCACTAAACAAGGAAGGATTTATAACACTACGTATTCAATTGTATTAATAATGCCTCTGATATTTGTCCAATATTGAAAATTAATCTTACAAAAAAAACTTCTAAGCATTTTTTTCAAGTACTTCTTAAATAAGTATTTTTCTAAGATACACACACACACACACACACACACACACACACAGAGGGTGTAGCAGAAACACCTAACACATAATAGAAAGACATTAGTAGCAATGGTGTTTTCATAGTCTTACCATTATATGATCGGTATTTCTGATGGATCAGATGGTTTGCTTGACTGGAACTACAGAAGCGAATTTCCAACAAGCAGGAAAGCAAGAGTGGCAAGGCTTTTATTGTAGAGTTTAGAAAGAATGGGAGCCAGTTCAGGAGCACATTTCTTAAAGGATACCATCCAGTCCACATGCTCTGAAGAGATTCAATTTAGACATGATTGCAGAAATCAAGGACAGAGTTGTGTGTATATCACTC
>OZ038496.1:100909264-101011764 GCA_964036315.1 Acanthosepion esculentum
CAAACCTTTGGTCACAATAACTTTGGACTTTCTGCTAGCAAAACTATTGATGGCTTCTGAACAGTTTTGCCTACCCAATTTCCCTTACAAGGCTTCGGTCATCCCATGGTATAATTTTCAGTCATTTCCCAACAGTGTCACATGCTAACACATGCTCAACACATCTAAGTTAATATTATCAAGAGGTCATGGTGAGATTTGAATGGCTTATAAATGTTATCCTTTTCTACTAAATGGAAAACATACCCCCCACCTCTACTTACGCCATTTTACACGTACCCACCTGTTGCGTTTATGTGTAGTTAAAGTGAAGCAACAGGTAGATTTCTTTCATGATATCAAAAAGGCACGTTAACAGGCGTTCAGGATGCACTCAGTGACAATCAAACTTGATAAACCCCGGAGTGAGGATTAGATAATTCCACCTCCTCTCATTCTCTCTCTATGTATTTTTCTTGTTTTAAACAATGACTGAAGAAATCAAATAATCAAAATAAGAATGGACTTCTCAAAGAAAAAAAAAGAAAAAAGACAATCAGGCAGGTGTTACTTTGTTGATTTTTCTTTTCTTAACCAACAGGTGGAAACACAGAACAAATTCGATTGGGTTATCTAATGGTTCCACTTAATAAAGAATTGGGTAGCTTGGAGTTGTTAACCATTAGAAGTGTATAGCAAGTTCAATCCTCATTGGGTGAACCACTTTTGTGCCAAACTAAAGCTTAATAAATAATAGCAGCAACAAATAAGAATAATTGAAGATTGGTGGGGGAGCGGGGGGGCTTTCAGAAATTTTTAGTATTTCAAAGACTTAAATATCAGGAAAATGTTGTGTTGGGCAGGGTGGGTATAGAAGTTAATATCACTATTTAGTGCTAGATTTATGAAGCTAATTAGGGATTCCCAAGTATTTTAAGTGAAAGGTGAGTTAAAAGGTCCACCATCTATCAATTATTCCATTTTTCCCTTTTAATAGATTCAGGTCATTTATTAATATTGTCAAAAAAAAAAAAAAAGAAAAAAAAAAGCTAAATATATGTATTTAAACACTGTAGATATGGTTTGTGATCAATCGATACAAAATGAAAAAAAGCATGTAGTCTTATTTCTACTCCATTTGAATTTAGGTTAATGAATTTTTCATTTTGTTAAAAAGTACTTTTCTTTTTTTGTTGATGTTGAAAAAAGAAATAAAAATGAAGATGGATTGGAAAAGAGTCTTCAAAAATTTCAGTATCCTGGATAATTGAAACAAAAATATAAATGTGAGAACAAAATCTTTGACTGTAAAAGACAAGTGCAAGATTATCAACTTCTTATTGCCAGTATAGTGAGACTTGTTATCACTATGATAAGGAGTTGTTGTTGCAAACCCAAAGAAAATCCTGCTAATGTTGTAAAATCAACGTTGTTGTTCTCTTTAAAAAAGCAAAGTAATAAAAATTAAAGAAGAAAAGAAAAAGGTAACTTTTTAATCTGATTTCAAAGAAGCCCTGTTGAAAAGATTTCTTTCTTAACCTTTACAAGTTTGTAGTGAAAAGGTCGATAAATTGATGATGAATGTATCATGATTGTTATTGTTGGTTTTTCGACTTGAAAATTCCCTTGAAAGCACAGTTAAGGTCACAATTGACTTTTAAAGAAGACCTCTTTTTAAGCCTCCTTCAAGAGAGAACGGCCAATGTCAAAATGTAATCTTTAACCTAAAATAATAACAATGAACAACAAGTAACACAAGAAAGTAAAGGGCATCAGATTCATTAAAATGACTCAACAAACACGAAGACCAGAAATTACAATTGGTTTCAGATTTCTTTTTACTTAAAAGTAGATACATCCACAATTGCGCATGCTTTCAACATGTGAAAAAAAGAAAAATACTGTCGTTTTTTAATTTACAAAAACAATCAAGGAACTCTTTGAATTTGTTGAAATATTCAGCATTTATTTCATTTATACTGAATCTTTTTTTTTTATTTTTGTGGAAGTATTCTTCAGATCAGTTATACCCCACTTTACTTAACTCATGGCTAACGTCTCCTTGTCAACATTGAAAGTTCCTAATTTTTTTACATTTTTATAAAGTTAAATCCACAAAAGCATTATATCACTAAGAAATATTTACTATCAACCATGAACTATAGTTCAGAAACTTATTGAAGTTTCATGAAGTTTAAATATTCATATGCTCTTATTTTTTTCATTTTTCTTGTTCACAGCAGGTCTGGAGTTCCATATTTCATGGGATTTTTGTAAAGTAGGAGCAATAAGATAATATTTGATCTTTGAACGTCTTGATAAGTGAGGACACATTTTTTTCTGGGAAAATACATTTTTCATTATATTTTAAGCAAAAATTAAGCAATACTTTTTTCAAAATCTAATTAATCTTTAATTTACTATTTTTTTTCAAAACAAATGCCTGGAGCAGATATTGTATTTTCAAGTGTTTTAATTTATCAGAAATTTTAGCCTTTGTTGATCATCTCATCCTGATATTGGATCATGTAAAAAGTTAATTAAATCTCTACAGTATTGGTTAAATAAGGATAAATATATAAAAGAATTGTGTACAAAGTTTGCATATGGAGTCAAAACCTGAATAAAAGGAGAGCCACACAGACAAGCAGAAAAGAATCTACAGAGCTTGACCTGTTCTGAATCTGGGTGGGGGGCTCATTGCAACTATCAACTACAGCAAGAGTCAACAGTCAAAAACTAAATGAATATACAAGAACTCTTCAACATTTTTAATTCCCATCACCATGTCTTCAAACTGTCCATCTATTGTCGGGCGACTTCCTTTAGTCCGTACTGATTCAGATCCAGAGTACCAACAGATGTCTTTTAATATGTATAGACCATTCAACTTGTTGAATTGAAACTAAACCATTAACTGAAATTACTGCACAATCAGTGGCTGAAGCTTTTTTTAAATCCTTGAATTACAGAATTTGAAGTCCCACATAGTGACAAATAGAGGAAGTCCATTTGAAAGTAAGCTATTTTTAGAATCATAAAACAGTTGTTGGTTTTCAAAGACTGAGAACAACTAAATACCATTCATCATTTAATGAAACCTAGAGAAAAATTAAAACCGCAATCATAGCTCATTAATCATGACACGCACAATATTAAGAATTATTCGCTTCAGTATCTGCAGAGTAGACATTAATAAATCCAGTGCCTCATCTTTTTGTTCTGTAACAGGTTTTCTCAATATTATTTGCCCAACATGTTGACCAGTTCATATGATAAAACGAAAGATGTCTGTCTTTATTTCTGAGATGAGGTACTGTAACTATTTACACATTTGGACACATGGCCCAGTGGATAAAAGCGTTACTCGAGTAATCCAAAAAGTGACTTGACCCAAAGAGTTGTGAGTTCAGTACCTGGCTGCAGCAGAGGGAATAAAAACTTGGAAAGTTGAGTTACTAAAGGGAATTAACTGAAACTGAGATATCCAAAAGAGGCATGGCATGTGGAATTAGAACAATAAAGGGCTCGGTTTGAAATTCCTTCGTATATCACCTGAAGAAGTCCGGAGGGTACAATGGCCGAAAGCTCATAAATATGGCAATAAAGATGAGGACAACAGTCTGAATGATGTAAATAGTAAATAAAATGAAAGATGATTCATTAAACAGTAAATTTATTGAGAATTTTTATAAAATCATGTTACAATTTGAGCACAATTTTGTGAAGGAATTGTCATATGGCAAATAACACTTATGCTCCAAGTAAACTTATATCTTGTGATAAAGTACAGCTTAAGGGTGAATTGTATTAGAAAATCTTAAGAAACACAAAGTTCTACAGCCTTCACTAAAACATTTCCTCATTCAGATTAATGATATTATACATAATCAAATATCTGTGGACAGACGAAAACATTATATTAGGACATTCACAAGTAAATGTATTATTATTAAGGATACAATTAATGATTCTGTAAATAATATTTCAAATAAGTATTGTCCATGTATACATAAGACTGATAGCAGTGTTCAAAACAAACGGGTAATAATAAGATTACAATTCGTGCATGTAATTTTGGAGCCTTAAACCCAATGTCAGTACTCAGTGGGACTGTATGAATATCTTGATTCAGTTAGTGGAAAACATGATCAAGAACTGTATGCATTCAATCTCATGCAGTTATGGCAAGGAATACAAGCTGCCTCTTAAAAGTAAGGGTAGTTGTAGTCCAAGGAGAGGTATTGAAATCAAGCATGGCTGATCATATATTAGGTCTAAGGTTCAAAAAGTTAATTACTGAATCCAAGAGATATGACCTAGTAGATTGAAGTATTGGTTTAAAACACACATGTACACACACACAATATATATATATATATATATATATATATATATATATATATATATATATATAGGTCCTTGGGAGTTGTGAGTTCAATTCCTGAAAATTGCCATACTCTGGTTGAGTGGAAGAAAGAAACAGGCAAGTGACAAAAGGTGAATAATACTGGTGTGCATTAACAGATAGGAGTTATTTTTTTTCGTTGGCATTGAAAGCGAAATGAGAAAAAGCTATTCATGCGGATTAAATAAAGAGTTTGGATCAAAATTCCTAAAAAGTTACCAAGAACAAAGATAATCTGAAGAAGGCTACAATCGAAATATTATGAATATAACACCTATGATTATCAGGATGGCCCAAATATTAAATAATATAATATATATATAGTCAAATATATAGCATGTAAAGATTACAAAAGGCATATCAAAAACATATGCGTGACAAGGATTAACAGAACTTTCAACCAATAAATTAAAAAAAAAAAAAACATTTGTGTTTGAACCTAGATATGAAACTTTGCAACATCAATTCATAAATACTAGTTTGTTTCCACAAATCTCAGCCAAGCAATTCCTTTTCCAAAGAGATAAATGAGGAAACGGCTAGAAAAAAAAAAAAAAAAAAAAATTACCTCCAAGTGAAACTCCATACCGGCTTTTCTCAGTCATGCTTGTATTTCATTTGTCAGAACAGAAAAATATTGATTTGTTATCATTTTAGAAGAGGGCTCCTGTTCATTACAGTGTCAAATCGATCACTGATTTTTACAGAGTTACCTGCATTTAGGTTTTATTTACAAATTTGAAAATTAATATACGTATGAAAACACTATTTTACAAAAAGATTTAAATGAAAAAAAAAATGTTTTACTTTTTTTAACTTTTAATTTATGAAAATATTTTTAAATAAGCAATTGTTTTTTAGCAAAATTCATTTTTTTTTTTTACGTAAAGATTTTTTGTCATTAAAGAACAGATGTACATTCTTTAGTGCCACATTTTTTATTAAAAAAAATAAAAATTTGCATAAATAAACAAAAAAGTATAAAGTACATTTCTTAAAGTCACATTTGTAAATTAAATTTAAATAAGTCCTTCGTATAGAATATAGATAAATCTGTAAAAATCAGGTATCGATTTGACATTGTATCATGAACAGGGCAACCCTTCAAAAAAATCGATTAAAAAAAAAATCAATATTTTTCGATTCTGACAATTGTCAGAGTCTGAAGAGTGAAGAAGGTAAAAGAATTCTATTATACGGAAAACAATTTTCGTTACTTATCACAAGTGGGCTAGACTTTTTTTTAAGTAGTGCTGAAATTTATTTATTAAATTAATTCTGACTTCAACTATTACTAACAAAGTTAAGAGCTGTCCGAAGACTGGAAACCACATTTTCTTAACTAACACGTGAGAAAAATGCACCAGGAAAATAAAAGAATTGCTATTAAAATAAATTATTGATGTCAAAGGTGCCTTTAATTTTTTTTTAATAAAAAAAGCAAAAGTTTTTCTGCTTCCCTAAAGACAAAAGAACACATTGTTATTTACAATTATTTGCAAAGAAAACAGATTACTTTACTACAAGTTTTATGAATTCGGAAAATGAACAACATTGATAGAGAGAGACTACAGATTTTACAAGCACACACAAACACAAGATTATGAAGATTGTGTTGCGTCAATCTTCTAAATAGGAAAGTTTGTTAGTTTTGTAAAATGATACACTTTAACTTTGTATAACTAGAGAGTAGGATAAAAAAAAAACTGACATAACAAGAAGTTGTGTGCGCCTGAGACACTAAAACAAAAAATATATAGAAAGTCAGATAGCATTTTTTTTTACAGAGAGAAAATAATGAAGAACCATTATTTTTTTTATTTTATTTTATTTTTTACACTGAATATGAAAAAGAAAAGAGACATGTTTCTCACGTTTCGACATATTTTCATGTTCAATTCCCTGAAGGAAAAAAATGTCTACAAGTCATCAACAATGGACACTAGTGTTTGAAGAAGTCATTCATACAACATAAATAAATGCTATGTAAATAAATTAAGAAACAATAATAAAATAAAGTTCCCTTTTTTTCCTTTAAAAATAAACAAATAAAGAAGCGTGTATCCAAGAAGAAGAGATACGTTTTTTTGCTTGACTTTTAAGAAAATATAGCCTAGATTTTTTACAAAGAAATAATTTTTATTTTATTCTCGTCCAAACTTGTCCAGACAAGTCCTTTTTCTTTCTGGACATGAGTAAAAAAATTTAAAAAGGCACATTTTTATTTGTATTTTTACAGGACAAAAAAACATGGTTGAAAGTCTTCTTTTGTTGTTGTTTAAGGAAAAAAAATTATAAAAATAAAAATTACATTTTTAATTTTAATTATTTTTTAATGTAAGCTTTTTATTCATTGCCCATAAAGTGACATAATTTTACTTAAGCTTAACTTTGTACAATTTTAAAAAAAGCTAATAAAGGGAAAATGAAAGTAGAAAAGACAGTGTTGCGCCGACAAGAGGAGGGTTTACTTTCGACTCTTACATCTCTACACTTGCATTGAAAATCAGCATTCCATAGACTGGCTTTTGTCTGTATTCGAACACCGGACGAAAATACAGAAAAACTGTCTGAAGCACAAGGCAATTATTATTTTACTTAAGTTACAACTGAATATTTCGTCCAAGGTTCATCGTCGGAGAGATTTAAAAAAAATGAATTGATATTGACATCCAAAAATAAAAATCAATCAGATTATTGAATTTTAATATGAGCAAAATTCAAAAATGTCAAAACTTTAAACAAATTATTTCTTGTCCTTATTAAAAAGAAACAGCAATTTTTGATTAAAAATGGTTATTTATTTAATTTACTAGTAATAATTTAGCCTTCCTTAACGCAACTAAAAATGAGAAAGCCTAAAAAAAACTGGACATTGTGGAGGAGAAAGTAAAAAAAATAAAATTTATTGGCCACTTGCCCACATAAAATCTTACTTGTTTCTTTTTTTTTTTTTTAATCGATTCAATATCAATGTATGTTCAATTCTTTCGTGCAAATCACAGCTAAAACATTTTTCATAATAAAATAAAAACAAATAAAATCAAAAATCAAATGTCAGTTGTCAAGACGAACACGTTTCTGCCCGACCCCCAGCATGACCGATTCATTTATTGCCATTTTTAACTTCATTAAAAATACAAAAAGTGGTTTCAAATCAATATTTACAAAACAAAACAAAAAAGAAATCAAATAATATTTGAAACCATTAAGAGAAGATTGATTTCTGTTAGAAATGATAAAAATGTAATTAATCTGTTTTGTTTTTTACCCATTTTTTTTTGTTACTACTAAGCAACAAGAAAACATGGACTAAGTTTCTATGGAAGATCAAAAGAATAATAATTAATTTTGTTTTTAAGCAGTACGTATAAAATAATTTGTGGGCTGGTTTGATAATTCTAAAAATGGTAGTTAGATATCAAAGTTCCGTTGCGGTCGGTGTTCGAGTTCAGGAAATAAGAAAAGAAAAAATAAGATTTTTTTTCAATGTACTGATTTTAAAAGCAAGCAAACCTCATCCACTAAAGACTGGCGCAGGAATCTTTTTTTTTGCTTGCACCTATCATCATCTGATGTTAAAAATTAAGCGGTTTATACGACCGAAGTATAACAATTACATACACATTCTCACTGGTCTTACTAGTAGGTGTTCGGGTTCAGGTAAAAATTAATTTACGATTGGGGGTGGAGGAGTCTTGACATTTAGGAATATTTGCGCAAAACAATCGTCATCTTATGATGTGTAATGTTAAAGGCTGTTAAAAATGAATATGGGAATCAAAGAATTTCAAAACACTTTTTTTTTACTCAACTGCGTGTGTAAATTCTTTTTTTTAACCAAAAAAGTGGTGAAAATTTTAACTTTTCGGGCAAATATCGATCCTTTCGAATATTCATAATTAAAAATAGATGAAATAAAATATAAATTAAAATTATTTCTGTTCTTTATTTTTCATTTTGAATTTTAAGAAAGTTTTTCACAATATACAAAAAAAAATCTTTAAAATTAGTAACAATTAAGGAGAAAAATAAAAGCAGAAGTCTGCCGGTCGGCAGCAGATACAATTATTATGAATAAAAGAAAATTTATTAACGTTAAAACAAGTTTTAAATCAATTTTAAAACTAAATTTAAAATTATTTAACTGATTTCAAGACTTTGTTGAGCATCCGTAACTTGAAAAGGTGAATGATTTCAATAATCCTCTCGTTTATCACATTACATTATTTTTTTCTTTTTAAATTATAACAGCAAAAAAAAACAATGATTAAAAAAAAAAGGAATGAAAGGAAGAATTTTCTTTTAAAGAAAAAGAAAAAAAAGGACATTAATTGCCTAGAGACGAAAGTAAAGTAGTAAAAGAAGAAAACAAGTGAATTCTTCTCTACTTTACTTTATTAAATGGACTGAGGAGTTCAGTTGTTTTTTTTTAGGGTTTTTTTTTTTTTAATTTAATAACAAATCTAAGAAGAAAGTTTAAATTAAAATTAAAATATAGGAACAAATAAAATAAATTGCAGAAAAACAATCTGTACTTACAAATGAAACCAGGTTAAAAAATTTGTCTCTTTCTGTTAGTTTTGTTTAATTTGTGTGCCGGGATAGCAACACAAACCAAAAGACGATCTCTTCCAAAAATTTCCGTTTAAATGAGTTTTTTTTTTAATACAAAAAATATATAATTTCTTTTTCTTCTTAATTGAATTTTTTTCTTTTAAAAGTGTACTTTTTATTATTTTTTTCTCTTTGTTAACCTTCTTTTTTTTTTTTACAGTTATTTTTTTTTTTTTAGATCTCTGTAAAAACGCCTCCCCTTGACATCACTGAATTTTCTAGGGAAAAAAAGTTAACTCCTTTATCTTTTGTTTTTGCTGATTAAAAAAAAAAGCAAGAAGAAATTAAAAATCGGCAGGACACGACGATTTGGTGTATGTGTTTGTCTGTTTGGCATAAAGACCGCACTCATGGCTTTGCTGCTTTCTGATTGGTCAATAAACATGACTGCTTTTTCGTAGCAGACTACACATTGACGTCATAAAACTCGGCTAAATTTAAGCGAATCTATAGAAAATAAATTTTATTTTACCGTTAAAAAAAAAACAAAAACGTAATACCTTTTAATTTCATATTATATAAACATTTATTCATTTTTATTTATACCCTTGTTGCTTGCATCCATTCTTGATCATTTGCAATAATACTAAAAAATGTTCTTGAAGAGAAGCAAAATTCAACTAATCTCCAGGAGTTCAAAAAACTGATTTTAGCTCAGCTGAGTTTGCGACAATGTCAAATGAAGGGAAATATGAAGAAGTAAAATTGTATCATGTATTCAAGTGGAGCGAGCCAGACTGATTAATAATCGACCTTATCCAATCCCCTATGAGGTAGGGTGGGTGAATATACACTAACTCACCAAGCCAGTCCTGTCCCGCCACCAATTCAATGCGATATAATGATTTAATAAAAACGTAGTTTAGATGTGGCATAAGGTCACAAGTAAGAAGTACTCAGTGAGGACCGAACTAAATAACTCAGTCGTAATTGATGTAGCGAGACGAGCTGCTTACTAACTGTCACGTCAAAGTGCCCAGAGGCGATTTATTAAGCTTAGCTTAGAATGTGGAACAAGAGCGAAAGTATGGAACACCCAGTGAAGATTGAACTCAAAATTTATTCGTATTTGATCTAGCGAGGCAAACTTGCTAACCATTACAACACATCGAAGTGCCCAAAGCAATTTCCTAAGCATAAATGTGGCACAAGGCCAAAGGTAGCGATCACCCAGTGAGGATCGAACTCACTACTCATTCATAATCTAAGTGCGACAAGCGTAGATGCACCACAAGGCCGAAAGTGAAATCGAACTCACTACTCGGTCATATTTGATCTAGTAAGACAAGTTTACTAACCATTATTAAACCACGCTGAGGTGCCCAGCTTCACGTGATATAATCTTGTTTCAAGTTCTTACAGTTCTCTTTAATAGGATTGTAGTGACGCCTACACACACCACGCCCACAAATTACCTAACAGCAATTGGACAATAAATAGACAGTACTATTCGTAAAGACAATTTACGCATCGCACGAGCCGCATAAAAATCTATTGTGTTTTGTTTCACCAAACTTGCTATAGTAAAAAATCAACAATTGGCCGATTTTTGGCCAATCACATAATTTGACACTTTCTTCAATATTCTTCCCGCTCTCGTTCTGGGAGCCTACTTTTCTGTATAAAAAGCATAAGTTTAAGGAAGAAACTTCAGTAGATTATAAATTTTCACAACCATAATCCCGTACGTGTATTTCTCCATCTTCTACTCAAACACACACACAGACATTAACTACATTCACACACACAGTGAACTGTCTGTTATCAAAGCCAAGCGAACTATTCAGAACTTTAACATTCTTCTGCACAAACATCTAACTTTCAAATTCAAACATCAAACATTCTTAAACACTAAACAAATATCAACAAAGAAACTCCTTACAACATACACTTGTATTTCCCACACGGTACAAGGGAAATCACTTTTTACGACTTAATCTTTATTGTCATTGTATATGTATTTGTTTCAATATACATTTTACTTGTTGATCTTTCAATCATCTCTTGTTGTTCTTTCCTGTGTTTTCTTTGCAAATTGAATGTGGAGTGTTAATTTTAAAAACGCAACCTTCGACAAAACCTTCTGATAATTTCTTACCAACACCATTAGCGCCCCACAGGATCTTAGGCCACCACAAGGCCAACCGAGGTCGGATGGACAAGAAAAATTGTGCTAGATTACAAGCCAATCTCCCTATTCTTCTACGCAGAAAATCAGTATTTGAAATAAATGCCGAACCTGGGCTCGTACACTGATCATTGGCATTGAAGGGAAATAAGTGACTCTCTCTTTCAGTCACGAACAAGGTATCTTTCACTATTTTACTCGAGGAAAACCGATTTAAATTGTAGATGTGTATAAAAGTGTGGAATCGTCCATGTTATTTTAACACCCCTGCTGTGGGAACAATCTATTCTTTATACCCACGTAAAATTAGCTTATCCAAAGAAAATTTCATATTTCCGATCTGAGAATTCTATTGGCTTACAGCTCGAAAATTCGAAAGCTCACGTGAAAAGAAGTAAATTGCGCCAAAACTCTGTGAGCCGATTTTGATATCCGAGAACTTATAAAAGGAAGATTTTGGACTGACCAACTCAGTCAGCGGATCGAACACAGAGAGATGCCAAACTAAACAACGCTACTCAAAACAATAACTTTCCCGCACAAAAAGAACATCACTGACTTAACGACAACTGGCCCGAATAATCCTCTGTGACCAAGAAAGATTTTCGAACTTTAAACAGACTTTGCTTACCTAAAGTGAACAAGAAAATTACGATCGAACTAAAACCTTAACTACAGTTAAGGCTACGCAACTTCAAATGACTTAACCAAAAAAAACAGTACGTAAATAATTGCGTACACATTCCTGTTGAATTATAAATTAACATTTAATTTACCAAAAACTCATTTTACCATAACTTTGTAATAGTACATTTTTATTGTTGAGGATGAATGTTTAGAACACACCAGCCCAACAACCAAATCCTTCTGATAATTTCCAACACTCTAGTTAAAGAAACTTATTACATTCTACTCGTCCCCAACAAAAGTAATTTCAAAATCAAATATCATGGAATCATTTAAATTTAACTGAACGTTTAATAAAACTTTAACAAGCCTCGTAATCTCGATCACATCTGAACAGAAAGAAATTGATTTATTATGATTCAAAACTTTCCAACATAATATTTTGTACAGTGTTAGAGAAATCTTAGAAGTGCCTCTGAAGCTTCTGCAAATTAGTCAAAATTATTAGATTACTTCTATCAGGGAAATAATTTCGGAGCTAGATAGATGGGCTCTGTATCAACTTATAAAAAAAAAACTGTCACAATTGAAAAAGTACGACTGTTTGGAGTACCAGTTGTAGCCTGTCTTCTTTTCAGTCACAATCGGTGAGACTGTTGCGAAACCCAACACAAACCACTCGTCGGCGTCGATATTTATTACGTAAAAATTACATAATTGTGGCACAAGGCCGAAAAGGGGGGGTGAGGCTGGTCGACACTAACTATCTTATACCTAGCTAATCCGATTCACGACCCATTCACTCATTACAATTTTCGCATTCACCATAAAAACTCGTCCGTCACCAATCAATCCTTCAAACACCATAATACCGCATTCTCTCAAAGGGGAACCTACAAAACGCACTCCATGCCATAAAAATTTAATGACAATAAATTCTAATACATAAAAATCTAATAATGAAGAATGAGAGTGTGGGGAGATGAACCCAATAATAAACTAAAATACAACACAAAGTGAACGAAACATAACTGCTGTTAGTAGGACCCGTCCAACCCTCAAAAGGGAGAGGCCGCTGTATTCTGCCCATGGGACAAAATCAAGAAGCTCTCTCGCTAAGGGAGTGGGGAAAAGGATAAAAAATCATACGGGCATAGGAAAATATAAAGCTGACCCAGACGAGATAAAAAGGGACCAAAACAAACTGGGGAGGTTGGGAATCTCAACCTGGATCATAACCAAAGATGTAGCCAGGAACAACACTTACTCACATTAACTAGGTACCCAAAGCTAGTCTAACCTAACTAGGGGAGTGCTCCACAGGAAGTCGCCCCGATGTGACATAGGTTGACCTAAAAGAGAAAATCAAGGTTAGCCCCGTTTAAACGAACCAAGCTCGCCTCTTTCACCCACCTTTCGCTGAAGACTATCGAATGAAATCGTTTTCTATCAGTTCTAATCTTCATCTTGAGCTGATGCTCAAAGAATCGGATCAGATCCCGATGAGAAAGACGGTTGCCTCGCAAGATTCCTCCTGTCATGTCATCCAAATCACCATTCGGACCATGGCCAGCAGCGTTAGAAACACCATTCGTTTCACTCCAGAATACGGGGGCGACATATTGTCACACGCGTATGCGCGATCAATGGGCACGAGCTTTTCGGGAGCGAGACAAGCCGTCAACTCGCCGACATGGTCCCATAAGGGGCGGACCCTGGGGCAATGGTAGAAGCCGTGCGAAGCCGTTTCCTCTAAACCAAGGCCACACCGTTCACAGTCTGGCAAATCCGCCAAGCCCCATATGAAGACCTTGTCATTGAGAGGCAGCCGATTCCGAGCCAATCGTCAGGTAAGCGAAAACTCAGGGTTACTGAGATAATCCGCCGCTGGCGCCCAAGACCAGTAAGAGCGAAACTCCTCCGACAATTCGAGCCGATCACGTTGAGAATACTTCGCGACCCCCTCCACTAGAAGACGATAGAAGACCTTCCTAGACCATGAAAGGTCACTGGACCGAGGAACAGCCAATAAGGCCGACCGACACTCGCGTAGGAAATTCGATTGATCCCGGGGTTTACGATGGCGCTCAACCCGCGAGATGGAGGGACTGATAGTAAGGAAAGGGAATCGTCCCTAACAATCCCCGCTATAATCGAATCTCCTGTCAATGCGCGGGGTAGGAAAGCCAACCTCGAGGCGAGTTTGTGGCTCACCAAGTGTGGCATCCCCCTCCGTCACGGGCGTTGTGCACAGACTCGTCTGTCGACCCGATTCCCGCGTCCCCTCCATAAAACGTAGGATAGCGAGCGCTCGAGCGGCTTCCGGTGCTCTTTACAGAGTGGAAGTACGGACAATCGATAAAGAACAAGAGGGAAGTGACACACGCCTCCGTCCTGCCCTCACGGACAACCTCCGTTGACGCCAAGTCTGACCGGCAGCGTCGACCTTTGCTCGTACTTCAGACCAATTTTTCTCCAGCTGGAGGTCGGGTCTAAACCACACTCCAAGAATGCCGACAGGATCATCCGTCCAACCGAAGCGGCCGGAAGATCGACCCCCTTCCAGACACCTAACTGCAAGCCCGACGATTTGTCGCGGATTATCTTGGCCCCTGTCACCTTTTCATACCGATCAAGCGCCTTCAGTACTGCGGGACGACACGAAAGCATATACGTCATCGGCGTACGCAGAAACCCTGGCTCGAGCCCCTCCAGGAACGGCGATTCCGCGTAGGGCCAGACTGAACGCCTCGTCCCTCGGCCGGCGAAGGAGAGGCTCCAACGTCAAAGCATAAAGTAGAGGCGACAGTGGACAACCCTGACGAACCGACCTAGACAGAGCAAAAGCGCTCGACAGCTTCCCGTTAACCTGTATCACAGCACTGGGGGAGCGATACAGGAGTCTAATCCAGCGGCAGAAATCGGGTTCGAATCCGGCGGCCTGCAGGACAGCCGCAAGTAGCGATGGTCAACCCTATCAAATGCCTTGGACTGATCTAAATTGATCAGCGTGGCCTCATCGTCACTTTTTACACCCTCTATGATCGTGCGGATCAGATGCAGGTTGCTCTGAATTGTTCGGCCCCTTACAAAACAAGTCTGCTCAGGACCCAACAGATACTCGGCAACCGACTGCAAACGCTCCTGCAGGATCTTGGCCAAAATCCTTAACTCTGTGTTTAGCAGAGTTATGGGCCTATAATCATCTAAGTGCCCCCCAACACCCTTGCCCTTCTTCAACAGCGTGATCACACACGTGGAAATCCGGTTAGGGATGGACCCCGACCGGAAGCAGTTGTTGAACATCACAGTCAAAATCGGGACAAAGATGTGCGACAGCGTCAAGTACAATTCATAGGGCAAACCATTCAGACCGGGCGACTTGCCTATGCCGACCTTCTTCAATGCCGCGTAGACTCCGCCCACCGTGATCTCACCCTCGCAGCTAGCCGCTTCAGTCGGCGAAAGCCGAGGAAAGTCAGCCAAATAGCTGGGTAACCCCTCCTCGCGGAGATCAGGCTCCTAACCACTCGTCGGCGTCTGAAGTTTTCTCGGTCATGCTCATTTTATAGAGTGGCTGAGGCTCGGAAATTTGCCTAAGCCACAAATTCGCCTCGCAAAATCTCTGAGCACCGAGATAAAGTTGTTCTTAAATTATAGCTTTTGGACCGGCCATATTTTCTTTCAAGTATTTTGCACGCAAGACACATACGAGCGCGCGTTTTGTTCCAGGAGGTAAGCCGTTTCCTCTTCTACATAACCATCATCGGTCAGTAATGTTTCCTTCCTAAATATTGAAAAAAAAAAAAAACTTTTAAAATTTGAACAATGTCTTCAGAAATGAAGAGGAGTCTTTAGGCGACATATGTTTCTACCGATAGCTGCTGACACTATCATGGCAAGCATGAGCGAAATGAAAAAGTTTTAAGGAAAATAGTAACTTAAAGGACATCTATACTTAAAATCGGAAAGAGATAGTTGAAACATTTGGAATGCATAATGAGGAAAAATAACTTGAAGAATGTAACACTCACATAACATACTGAAAGCAAGCGAGACGGTGGGAAATAGCGAATAACCTACCAACGAGATGATGTAAATGGATGGTAGAACATGGACTAAGGGGGATGGTAAGAGGACAAACGTTGTTTAGACCTGCAAAAGACGTGGAGAGCTATGATCACCTATGTCCTGAAGGGGAACTGTACAAAGAAGGAACTACATGGAAACTGTTATCAAAAAGAGACAGCTAAAATTTCTGGGATACAATGAGGAAAGGGGGCCAGGAGGATTTAACACGCACAAGGACACACTGAAGGCAACAGAAGCAGGAGGAAACAGCGACTTTCTTGACGAGTCTCTGTGAATGGATGACAGAACAAGATCAAAGGGGGATGATAAAGAGGCAAATGTTACTTGGGGCAACAATAGAGAGGAAGTTGTGGAGAACCACGAACGCCCACATCCTGAAGGAACATGGTGAGAAGAAGATAGCTTTTAATATATCAATCTAACAGGAATCTACTCGAAAAAAATTTCTTCTATTTGATGAGATGCAAAGGAAATTCTTTATTTTGAATTGTTGAAAACTTTCAGGACGCAGGCGATCATGGCTCTCCACCACCCTCTATCCCTTGCAGCTCTCAGCAAGTTCCTTCCCTCTGCTTCCTCGCCCAGACCACGTTCTGTCATCCACTTGCTTAAGCCCGCCAGGTATGTCACGCGTTGTTTTCCCTTGTCTCTCTTTCCCTCTATTCGACCCGTGAGTATCAGATTCACGGGCCCTACTTCCTCATTAGCTGCCTCTTCCTGATGTTAAGTATAAGCCTGCTCCTGGTTTGCATCCCCTCTAAGACCTCGTCGTTGCTCACACGCTCGGTCCATGATATCCTTAGCATCCTTCTGTAGAACCACATTGGAACAGAAAAGGTTTTATTTCTGAACAAGAAAGTTGACCGCCAATTTTACTGCATAACAACGTCTGTCCTAATTTCTGTCTAAAATTCTGCGATTAAGCGTTATCTTTATTTACATTATTGACACTCAGGCTATTATCCTCTCTTTACGTTATCACAACGTTTCGGTCGTTGTGCTCTCCTCAGACATTCATCAGTATTGCTCGGTGAATACAGTTAAGTGTGACAATCAGCAGTAGAAAAAGAAAAAGCAAAGTTATCAGCAGTCAGATTAAGTTCCAAACTCAAGGTTATTAATTTTCTATGAATGCGCAGGTAGATTGTTCCCAATGAGTATAGGTTCTGGATTATTCTAATATCTTTCCCAAATAAATCAAGCTTACTGAGCAGTTCAAATAGTTCTCTATGCCGTAGCTTATCCAAAGCTTTTGCATAATCTATAAAACAAGTATACATCCTTTTGCATTTGTGATATAATAACTGTCTCACTTGTTGGCTATTGTGACATGTGGGTGTTTCTTTACTTTGCTCGATTCAGCAGTAGCAGCAACAGAAATAATCAGCAGGCTACGACCGGAAATCCCAGAAATCATAAAAACGCTTACCGAGCCTCATTCGGTCCGTTTTCTACTCTTCCTTTCCAGCGGCCGCTAATCAAAACCCTTGCTGCAGAAGACACGTGGCCTGTCCTTGCAGCTTGACTTCAGATTTCTCGTTCCCCGTGGCAACAAGCGGAGAAATTTCCCTTCGAGATACCTACCTAAAGAAGGACTACTCACAACACTTGCTAAAGAAGAGACATGTGGCATGTCCTGGGAGCTTGACTTCAGATTTCTCATTCCTCATGGGAACAGGTAGGAAAAATCCCTGTTCAAGAGACCTAGCCAAAGAAGGACTACTCACAACCCTTGCTGCAGAAGAGACATGTTGCCTGTCTTGGCAGCTTGACTTCAGATTTCTCATTCCTCATGGGAACAGGTAGGAAAAATCCCTGTTCAAGAGACCTAGCCAAAGATGGACTACTCACAACCCTTGCTGCAGAAGACACACACCATTCCTAGCTGTTTGACACTCAGATTTCTCGTTCCTCATGGGAACAAGCGAATAAATCTCTCTTTAAAAAACATCTACTCAAGGGAAGAATTTTGTTAAATGTGAAACCCAACTCTTTTACCCCCGCAAAATGCCACTATTTTGCACTCTCTCTTTCGACTACGAATAAAAGCTGTTAAACAGTTATTTTGAGCTTTGGGTTTTGTTCATTCCACTCTCACTACCGAGCACACAAGCACACACACACTAGTAACCGGGACAATCCCTACACTATTGTTCTTTCTGATATAATTCTGAGCATAAATATTACATTACTTGTTCCAGTGTCTTTAACGAACCTGAACTATTCTTGTTCTATTTCCGGTATAATTTTGCTCTGCGCTTTGTTCATCAGAATTCGGATGATAAGTCTCCTTATGTGGCTCATTAGGTTCATCATTCGATGAAGCTCGCGTTCATTTGTACCTGGCTTCTTTGGCAGCGCTATGAAAATTGAACTAGTTGTAAATATACCGAGATTCAAATTTTGATGAAATTTTCCGCGTGAATTTTTCAGTATTGTTTGTGAAAACGTCCAGTCATATTTCCAACTTGATTCATTATAATCTGTTTTTATCATCACAATAAATAAAATATAACACAAGGTTGTTGTTTTTTGTTGTGCTTTTTTTGTTTTTGTATCCGAAGGTGTATTGGGATGACCAAAGAAGCCTTCCAAAAGCTAAGCAGAATATTACGAAACAGAAAAATTTCGTTAGAAACAAAGAAAAGAGTACTGAACTGTTTCGTGATATCTCCTATATGTCAATGAATACTGAGCAATCTCTTCGAAGATGAAGAAGAGATTTGAGGCAGCAGGAATGTGTTTCTACGGGAGGATGCTGAGGATACTATGGAACGAACAATGACGAAGGGACACAGCACATAGAAGAAGATTTTTGTTTCTTTTGTTTTTATTTGTATTTATTTATTTTCTTGTTTAAGGGAAAAGATGTATGGCACATTGGAGAAAGTTTTCATGTGACGCGTTTCGTCTTTTAGGAACTTCATGATATTATATGTTTACATTGATACAACTACACATGCGCACGAGGGAAAGGGGTCTGGCACTGAGAATTTTAAATTATATATATATATAAATTGTAGAATCTGCCATAAAATGATTCTGAATATAACTGAGGCAAAGTATTCCTAGCAATGAGATGAGTTGTGAAGAGACGTTTGTACCAAAGTGACCCAGCGAAACTTTGAAAAGAGCTTTGGTACTGGCATATCGCAGTGGGCGAAAATATTGAATGAGGGAAATGCTGCGCAAGTGGTTTGAAACTGCGCCAGTTCGCGCTTCCTGCGCAATGAAGTCCAGGAGATTAGAGGAAGGTAAAACAATTTTCGGAAATTTTACTCAAATTCAATCAGCAGAAGGAAAAATATGGAAGATCGAAGTTGAACGAAAGAAGAAATCAAAGTTAAAAATAATGAATACAGAAACGGAAAGCAGAACACTCAGGTGTTAGGCATTCATTATCAGCTATTATTATTATTATTATTAATATGTGTATGCGTGTATGTGATATGTTAAATATGTGTATTTATACACGGTTTCACTGGAAGTGATCAAACAATTTAATATTAACTCCCCCCCCCCCACTTGCAGCCTAACACACTTATCCCAGTATCTATTCTACTTTTTATAGGAGTCTACAAAGTCCCCTTTAGAGATCGCTGTCAGTTGTCTCGTCACGTTCTACATAATCTCGTCCACGGTCTGAAATTACTTCCTCTTCAACTGCAATTTTTGCGATAAGCCAAGAGTTACAGGGAGCCAAAACTGGACATTAACGGGGCTGATAAACCTGGATGATGCGACGTTTTGCCAAAAAAATGTCCAGCACGAAAGGTGAAGAATGAACAAAATAGATATCGAAAGTGGATGGATACTTTCTGGACAGTCTGTGGAATTTCCTGAAAGTTTCATTCTTGTGTGGTCAATCGTTGATTTCCTTTAATTTCAGCTCTCGGTCGAGTTCAACATTCTCGAATATTCCTGTTTGTTGAAGGCCTTTAGCAACGTCGATTGCTTTTCACCAATTCTTGGCAAAATTTGATATTCAAAATAGTTACTTTCCGGAGAGATCTGGTACATAAATGTATCTGTCTGAAAAACAAGTGGAGAGATAGGTATCTGTTTATTATATATTTGAGATAAGTATCTATTTATATATTTAATAAAATATAATATTGACAATAACGCTATTAAAATATTACCAAAATCAAAGGCAATACGAAAAAAAAAATAACGAAACAGCAATAAAAAAAAACATATATAGATATATAAAACGAGTTGATAAAAATAAACACATTAGATTTACTATTTACAAAAAATAAAGTCAAAACTAGCAACTTAATTATTAAAAATAATATATCCCAAACCTCCAATCCCCTATATGAGACCAATATTGTATATAAATATGCACTCGGAGAATATTTCTATGTAAATAAAAAAAACACAAAACATCTTACATAGGATATACAACAGCCACACTGTCACAGAGATTCACTTGTCACCTATTGGATCAGAGTGCCATCGGAAAACGCATTAATAAACAGTACAAAAAGCATAGTAACCTTAGTCAGCTAATCACTGGCAATACCCAATAACGAGCAAAATTAAATAATTTAAACAGACTTATGATCCTTGAAGTAATACTCATACAACAGCAACTATCAATAAATAAATTTAAAAAATTATAACATAAGAGAACCTCATCCTGAAATATATATAAATATATTATAATATATATAATACTAATAGCCACCGAAGCTGTTGCGCCCCACCATGGTATCGCACATGTTTTCACACGTCGCTTATGTAGAAATAAATAAATAAAAGTAAAAACAAAAGACACGTGACACGGCTTTTACATTCACAACACTCTTTGCTTGCGTCACATCACTCACTAATTCTACGAAACTCACCAATTATTTCTATCATCTCTCCTGATGATGACATAAAGACAGTCGAAAGCTGAGATCATATTTCTTGTACTTTTCTTATGAAATGAACTTCGGACAATTTCTGTCGGAATTTTCTCCTTGTCCGAGAAAGATTATTAGTAATTTGGAAAAGTCAGTCACTAAAATTAATCGGCACGGATCGTCTTTCGTTTTTAGTAGTATTTGCTTTAAACATATATATATGTGTGTGTGTATGTGTGTGTGTGTGTGAAGGGAGTTCTTGGCTTGATCCACTTGATCAAACTCTTTTTAGCCGGACCGACAAATTTGCAGCACCCCCTCATATATATATATATATATATATATATATATATATATATATTATTTTATATGCGCTGTACTTATTGGAAGTGCTCAATATCAGTGATAGAGCTAACATATTCATTTGAATATATATATATATATATATATATATATATATATATATATATATATATATATATATATATATATTCGGTATATTTTGGCAGCGGTTCTTTTAAGCACGTATTGTTAAAAACAATAGACAATTTGAGTCTATTATATTTAATGATCTTTTTCTATGCTTTCGCAAATATAATTGTTGTATGCAAATACAACAAATTGGTCCAAATACATGTTGTGTTGTCCTAAGATTTCTACTCACATCATCTACGGTTGGGGGCGAGAAAAGAAAAGTGTCTTTTAAGAATTAGATTGTGTTATTATTTTTCAAAACTATCGTCATTTTTTCAAAACTAAATCAAATGCATCTTGACGCAGAAAGTCATAAGACCAACGCGTAATAAAATGTTTGGAATACTATTTTTATTTCTCATGCATTTCAGTATGAAATTTTTTAATTACAATTTATTGACGGTTGCTTAATTTGGATGTAAAAGGTTTTATAATCTCTCTCACACACACACACACACACACACACACACACACACACACACACACATATATATATATATGTATATATATATATATATATATATATATATATATATATATGCATCTGGCACCCAATACAAATCTCACCTTATTCAGCAGCGGAAACGGTGTATTGAAGCTTTTTGAACAAATATAAAGAAGCTCACTTGAATTCCAGCTGCACTCGATTCGTAAAGCTCAGAATAAACGCTTTTGCTAGTATTCAAAGAGCATAAAAATACATCTTAAACAGTCAAACGTGTAAATAAATTAACAACACCTAAAAATATACGACTCTCCAACAACCCGACTTGAAAATGGATAAAAAAGTGTCCGAAAGCGCTTGGGACAATGGACAATAAGGACAGTTTTTTTTTATTCCCTTACTCCACCAAAAGGAAAAATGGAAGAATGTTGGAAAAACTAAATAAAAAATTAATAAAATTTTCCTTGTTTATTATATCCAACGAAATATGTTTACAAGAAATATTGCTGTCCAAATATACATTAAGATATATATATATATATGTGTGTGTGTGTGTGTGTGTATGTCAACTGAAAGCAGATTTCACCACAGTTACAATAACATGTTTGTCTTTGTAATTTACCCCTGAGATGATCTTAGGAAAGGTCGAAAGAACACGGGTTAAAAAAAAGAAAAGAAAAAAGTACGGCGCCTTCGGTGATGAATTTCATCGGAACATCAAGAAAATGGTTGAGATAACTGGAAAGGATAAGTATAGAAATAAATAGACACAATGTGTCTGTATTATTCAATGAGACATGTTTGAATGAAGACATCAAGATTTACTGCCTAAATGTACATAAAAACATACATAATTAATATATTTTCTGTTAATATGATATTTTTATAGAAACAGAAAATCCATTAAATGATTGTTTGACTTAATCCATTTCATAATATATATATATATATATATATATATATATATATATATATATATATATATATATATATATATATATATATATATGAGATAACGATATGTATTTTTATATATCAAGAACAATATTGGGGAAATTGTATGACAAAGTGGAAAAAGTTTACTTGTGACGCGTTTCGTCCTTCAGGACTTCATCAGACTAAATTTGTTATGTTGGTATAACTATACATGCAAACGAACGTGGGATGCTGGGAATTTTAGAATTTTTTTTATTAGAATTTTTTTTTATGTCTAGCTGAATTCATTTGAACAATCAAATTTGAGTGACAATCAAAACAACGAACTGAGACAAAAACTCACCAACTTATGCAGCAACAACAAGTGGAAATATGTTGGAAGGCCAAATCTAATAGAGAATCTATCGGATATAATGCTTTTCAATGCAGAACGAGAAGCCATCAGCTTCGGTTTAAAATTTGCCACCGGAATCCGCAAAGGAGACGTAGTTGTAGCGGACCGGAGGGGGTGAAGATGTGAAGAGATATCAGAAGGTTAAACTTTCCTGCTGGTGGGTCCAGCTACATGAGAATGTCGCACTTTAACTAAGTCCGAAGAAGACAAAGAAAACAAACAAGACCGATATATATGGGTAAACAAATATATATTAATAACGTGTTACACAAAGACATGAAAAGTTACATAGAGTTTGTATGGAGAAATTATGTGCGTGTATTGTATTGAGTGTTCGTACGTACGTGTATTGTTCTTAGCGCGTTCCCAGAATTTGGGAAACGCTGTATCTGTGAGAGGTCACATATTGGTGTAAGTGGAAAAAGAAAGATTTTACCTCGTCTCCGTGCGAGGTAGCGGCCCAAGGCCTGAGTCGAAAAAGAGAGCGAGAGAGAAGGGTCAGCCAGTATTTATAGTCAGGGGAGAGAGACCCCTGTTGAAGGATTAAGGAACTGAGGAGGAGCTAACTCCGACATAGTAGACACTATAGTAAAAAACAACGAACCGAGACAAAAACTCACCAACCTATGCAGCAACAGCAAGTGGAAATATGTTGGAAGGCCAAATCTAATAGAGAATCTATCGGATATAAAGCTTTCCAATACAGAACGAGAAGCCATCAGCTTCGGTTTAAAATTTGCCACCGCAATCCGCAAAGGAGATGTAGTAGACACTATAGTTAAAAATCATACGCAAAACGATCCGATTTCAGCAAAGGTTTCATTCAAGGCATAATTACTGCTACTATAGAAACCAACAACGAACCTACACCAAAATGCATTAAATAACCTTGCAAGAAATAAGGATCACTCCCTCTTGACAAGGGAGCGGGGATTGTGATAACGAACAAGAATACATACATAGAAAAAATGAACTCATTATTCAATGATACTGACACATACGAACAAATAAACGAACAAAAAATAACTACCGAAACACAAAAATTTAACACGAAAACCAGGAAACTAATTAAAAATGAAAACGAATTGGAGTATAGACTCATAGAATATCACCCTAGAACGCGCAAACTTTACGCTCTCCCTAAAACCCACAAAAAGGGTATCCCAATGCACCCCATTATCTCAGGTATAGACAGCGCCCCACAACATAAACTGGTGAAAGACGTAACAAAAATTCCATCCCCTGTCCTTAGAATAATCATTTATTCTCACATAAAGAACTCATGCAGTCCAGTTGAAAATCTAAAGGAAATGAAAATGATAGACAAACGCATGGCCTTGATATCATCGATGAGCCAAACGGACGAAGCAATAGGTGGATGGCTGTTGGCAGAAGCTGTTGTAGTCTCCATGTCGGAGATGGTATGATTTAGTGGTGGGAAAGTGATGGGTCCATGGTGTGTTCCAGATAGTCCCATGACGACAGATCAAACATGCATTGATTTTTTGAAAGCACGCTAAGATTAGTTTTATTGTTTTTTGTACGGCTTATCAACCAATTGTAGGTTATTTGAAGCCGACATATATTTTAGATTGTAAGAATAATTCTTTTTTTTTTCTTTTGTAAGTGAATATGATTTGTTTCATAGTCAAGGCTTTCTATTTAACTCATAGCCGAGGGGAGGTAATGGATTCATGCCTTTCCTAAGGGTATTTGCGTCTAACGAACCCGAGTGGAATTCGAACTTGGCTCTCCGTGCACTCGAGAAGCTATGGTTCAAGAAGAAGTTAAATGGAAATGATTTCAATGTACGACCATGATACCATTATCTAATGATAATGACTATCTGAATTAAATAGGCTTTTAAAGAGATTCGTTTGGTGAAGTAGCCGTCTTGTTCGCCTGACCTTAACCCGACCTAATTTGTGGAGCATTCTGAAGAGGAAAATTTACAATGGCGAACGGTAATTTACAAGCGAAGATGAATTTTGGAGTGCCATTCTGGATGCTGTGCAGAATAGCATTCCAACATTAATCAACAGCAAGAGCACATAAAATCGATAGATAAACGATTTCTGAAATTAGTTTCAGAACATGAAACATACATTTCAACTTCATCTTAATTCCAGTGACACTGTTTTCAGTTTTTGATTTATTAAGAAAATTTGTCTTTGCAAAGTTTAATTTATTAATTTATTATTGAATTATGTTATGTTGTGGTAGTCGGGGGCACATTTTCCACACTGCAACCTCTTTCCCCACAGACGCAATGCTGCAAGCCTGTCGCCACTTTAACGATATTTCCATGGCAAATTTTCATGCGAGCGACGACACGCCATGCCACCGGCACGGAGTCGAAACACACTCATTTCCCCTGTCTTCCAAATGTAAGAAGAGAGTTCTACCAAGAAAGATTTTTCCTAAGAACTGTCACTTTGCGAAACAGATTTCTGTGTGGATGTTTCCCTAAACACTTCAATCTTGCCTTCTTTAAGTCAAGGATTATCTTTCTTCCCTATCTACATAATTTTCATTTACAGCCGCCTTCTCTTCGGCACATATTAATCACATCATTCATCATTTCCATTTCGACTATTACCTTAATATAATAAAATTTAGTGCCTCTCAAGCCTTGTATTCGTTGAAGTTCAGTAAACAAAATAATGCTTCTAGCATTTGGATTGGCTAATAATGAAACTTGTAAAATCCGATCAAATTCATAAAATCGTTACTACATAATAAGACTGTCATATTGTATACTATAAATTATACATATTATCTGAAATATGTGACATATTAATCGAGCAAATATATCTCTTATTTTTTTTTTCAGTTTTCTAAAAATTATGAAAAAATTTAAATTAGCTAATAATATAGGAGACAGACACACTTCGTCGTCTTCTATGTGCCATGTCTCTTCAGGAGATTGGCAATCATTCATGGTTCTCCACAATTTCCTCACTTTTGCAGCTCTTAGTAAATTTTGTCATCGTGGCACCTTCCCTAAAACCCGTTGTGCTATCCGCTCGTTAGGTTGGTTATTCGCTATTTTCCTCTCTCTATGTCTTTAGCCCTCAATATATATATATATATATATATATATATATATATATATATATATATATATATATATATATATATATATATACATACATATATATATATATATATATATATATATATATATATATATATATATATATACATACATAAATACATACATATATATATATATACATACATATATATATATATACACACATACATACATACATACATATACACATACATACATACATACATACATATATATATATATATATATATATATACACACACATACATACATACATACATACATACATACATATATATATATATATATATATATATATGAGTGAGAGAAATTTTGGGGGCGGGAGTTGAATAATCATTTATAGTAATTCATTGAGTCTGCTGATGAGTCCCAAATACAACGAAACGGCCGTACAGTGCTTTCTGCATTGTGGTTATGTGTGTGTGTGCATATTTAGATATATATGTAGACATATAGCTGTATATGGGTGTAGATGTACGCAGGTATGTATAATCAACCGGAAGTCCGAAGAGTGAAAATGGAATTTTGTCTGTAGTTTTTCATCTGTCTTTTATCTTTCTCCTATTTCTCCAGAATTCCTCGTGTTGGTCAGACGGTCTCGTTTGGGTTGTTATTTGGGATGAGGGCAAGATGAAAACAGGCCGCCCGAGAATCGTTTGGCCAGTCCGATAATTTTATGGGGACCTCTGCTGCTGGTGGGAGTGGGCGCGCATGTGTTTTTGGTCCTTGAATAGGGAGTGAGTAGGGTATGCGTGAGCGTGTATACTGAGGTGGGTGTGTGTGATCACTTGACTCATTAAAGAGTGTATATGAGATAATGTGCGTACGTGGGTAGATCCGTGTGGGTGAGGGTAAGTAAGTTGTGATTTGCAGGGTTATATATTAGAACTATCTATATTGTTAGTTTATGACTTGGCCCGGCTAGACAATATGTTTCCGAGCGCCGTCTCCACTTAACTTCAAGGAATCCTAAAATCTTTCTAATGTCATCTTATCTAAACTTTTCCTTTATCTCATTATAGCGAATTTAGCATTGGTTTTGAAATCGGCTGTCCTAGGCGTGCAGATGTAGATGTATAGATATATATATATATATATAGATATAGATGTGTGAGTATTGTGTGTGTATGTATGCGTTGTAGGGGTCTGGGCGGGAGTACAAGATTTTATCGCCTATGGGGTGTGTGTGTCGCCAAGAAATGTACACTCTTCCGGTATATCTTCGGACGTTTGAAAATACGCACCCTTTTCTCACTGAAACCCCTCTTTAAATTTTCCCTCTGTTACATTTTAATGCCCTTCCCCACCTTCGGACATCCCAGTCTCTCTCGTCTGTTACCCCTCTATATAGCTCACAGGTTCCCCCACACTCACACACATACTCTCACCAATTTTTCCCGGAGTTGTTGTTCTGATTTCTTTTTGAATCTGTAGGTCTGATGAATTGGATCGTTCTTACGATTCCAATGGAATAAATTATGACCATGGAATATTAGTGTTTAAGTCTTTTTATTATATATATATATATATATATATATATATATAAGTGAACATAGAAGACAACACTTAGAGGTGACAGTCTGTTTCATGCTAGTGCAATCGCCTGACGATTGCACTAGCATGAAACAGACTGTCGCCTCTAAGTGTTGACTTCTATGTTCACTTTTATATTTACACACGCTCTATCTCTGATATTGAGCACTTTATCCCATAAATATAGCACACTTTAAGACTGTATTTCTTCATATATATATATATATATATATATATATATATATATATATATATATATATGTTCAAACATATATTTTTAAATATAATTGACAACGAATGTCTATTATGTTTGATCATGAGCCGTTCTAAGCTTCGTATAGTTGCTTTAATTTCGGGAGAAAATAAAAACAAACACTGTCCAACATTTCGATGCTTTCTTTATTATGCATATTCAAACGACAAGGTCTGTCTGTTCAATATGTTATTGCCTTTTTCTAATTCTCGAATAAGCTGTTTTAAATAAAAGTTCTAGATGACCTGTTCAAATCCTGTTTTTAGTTCTTATTATTATCAAAAACTAAATATTATCACTATTGTAGACAAGATTCTGTTGACTATATTCCGCCATTTTGAAAAGCAGTTTTTAATAATTTTAAATTCATAAAAATTATGAATTATTATTACTAATACACATAAATTCATTCCTTTGTATTCTTTCGATCTTATTGGTACGGCTGAGTGTTGGGAGGAAATGTGGTTTGGGCAGCGCACGGTTTTCATATGCTATTGCCCAGGCATGCTTTCTGGAGAGGCCACTCAAGTTTCACAACGCAAGCATTGAATTGTGACCAAACAGGACATAGCCATTATATCACCTACTTCCGACTGGTCGTTAGGAGCCCGAACTCTTTGGAAGCTCTTAGGCTGCTCTGATCAACAGTCGCATAATATCGAGGGTATCTGTAGTACAATGTCGCGCATGGGTAGGTGTCCCTGCATGTATTTCCGGTGGGCAACCCTGAGGCCACATTATGCTCTGATCTCTGCCATGCACTGGCTGGTTTGTATTGACACTGACAACAGATAGTAACAATTATAATAGTTTTTTTCCTCAAAACATATCTCATGGAAATTTTTCTTTTATCCCTCCCCTTCTTCCCAGGACTGCAATATATTAGACATATTAGCTGACAGTATAGAAAAGGCACTAACCAGTGGCCGTGACTTTCCATTATGATGGTACCGGGTTGGCAAATTGCTGGCTGCTACTGACTGGTCATTAGGAGCCTGAACTCTTTGGTAGCGCTTAGAAAGGCTGCTCTGGTCAACAGTCGCATAATATCGGGGTATCTGTAGTGCTATTTCGCGCATGGGTAGCTGTCCCTGCATGTATTTCCGGTGGGCAACCCTGAGGTCACATTATGCTCTGTTCTCAGCCTTACCCTCACTAGTTTGTATTGCCATTGACGACAAATAGTGACAATAATAGTGGTCTTTATTCCCTCTCCTTAAAATGAATTTCATGAAAAACACAACAAAAAGAAATACAACTAAATCAGTAAACAGAAAAACCACCTACCCACCCCTCAACTTTTCATTCACCAATATTCGGGGTATCTGTTTTAACGTCTGCAGCGTAGAATCTTTTATTTAACCCATAGTTGGGGTGAATTAGAATAAAAAAGGATTCAGACCTTTTCCTACGAGTATTTGGGCGAATGTGAGCGCAACAGATTATACCGGAAATTCAATTCAGTTCGCCGATTTCACTCTCCGTCCCGATACCCGTTACACTAACCACACATCCTAAATCCCCCCACTGCTCTGTTCAAATTATAGCACCGGCCCTAACTCCCCTGTGGAATCTTCCACATTTTCCGGTTACAGTGCACTCTTCCCCTGTGGTGATTATCATCACCATCACACACATACATACAGATCATACGACAAGCATTCATTGGCTAATCTCCTCAAAACTAGCTCGCTGATTGGTCAATTCCGACCCATCAGATATCCTGCACGCGAGGAATAATATTTCCCGCGTACTAATCTGGTGCCGGTCACGTGAGACATCACCTTATATAAACAAAAACACGAGTAAGCACTCTCTCTTCATTCTCTCTCCAGTCTCTCCACCTTTTCTCTCCGTCTCTTCTTTTTCTCTTGCGTCTTATTCCTTGCTGCCAAAATGTAACCTTCAAGAACTCCCGTCTTGACTTTGCGGTCAGACGTTAAAGAACATTACCAACATTCACGCAAGTACGAACTCTTAACTCTTCTGAACTTTACCAACTTTTCCAACTCACATTTCCTAACAAGCAGTCAGTAACATAATCTTCGAGAGATGCTAAACAACTCCACGCGAATCATTACACTGACCCAATGAACTTTTCGCGCGTCAACTTGCTGACTCAGTAATCACCATTTCTCTCTCTCTCTCAAGAACTCTACCTACAATTTATTAGAAAGAGTGATAATATTCACTACCAAGTAGTAATTGTATTCATCAACCAACTATTATTAATCCAGCCAAAGGAGCATAACTCCTTAAGACTTTAAACCAATATTTGCAACTATCACACACAATTCCTAACATGCAACAAGAACTTTATTCTTCTAAAACTACAGTTTAATAATTAATTCAGCTTCGTGAGCTCCGGTACAAATATTTCACAAATCTAAGAGACGTAACTCTATCAAACCTTTAGCTTATATGCTTGTACATTAAAACAAATAAAATCAAATGTTATGTTTTGAACCATTACGTTCTCTCTTGTATTATTTGTTGTGAATGAATGTTAAACGAACACACCCATTTCTAAGCCTTCTCACCATTTTAACCTTCTGATACATCCAACTCATCACAAATCCACAACACCCCTGAGTGCTTACTTCTTCCTTGGTAGTTCATAACATCCCCTTGGGGACATTACCGTCCACATTGAATCTACAAAATGTCTTTTAAGCGTTCTTTTAATTAAAGTATATTTTTTTCTCTCTCGATTATTATAATGTATGAAAAGAATAATTGAAATTTTATTTTTTTTCTTCCGTTGAAAGAAATGGCATCTTCTTTCCTGAACAGACGGGGATAAGAAGCTCAGGTTTTTGGCGTTTGGTAACATAGCAGTTCGAATTCGCACCCTGAACTGTACAAGTCACTTGATCCCCAATGCTTTTTTGAGCATGCGTGTTCCTTGGAGCTACCGCCATTTTAACCAGTCCTATCGTTTTCCTTCAGTATTTATGTCGGCATAGAAAACCAGGCTCAGTTCATTTTAAAATTTCTTTCCTTCCATCATTGTTACCAGAGCAGTTAGTAAAAACTGTTATATCAATTTTCAGTTCCAATGCTACAGGGACTAATCTTGCTTGCCGTGACTTCGCTACTAATTATGCATATCGATGGGAATTCTGCCAAAGTAGCAATTAATTTGAAGGGACATTTTCGGTTTGCACTTTTCATTTTAGCAAAGGCCGCCTGCTTCGTAGAAATTCTTTCAGTCTTAGAAATCAATTGATTAAAAAGTTGCAGCTACTGTTTTTCTTCAGGCTAATTGAATCTTAAAATCTCAACTAATTTATAAAGAAAAGAAAAAAAGGAAGGCAATTATAAAGGGCAGTTTTTATAACAAAATCTGTAGGGCGATGTTGCCAAGAGTAATGTTTGCCCGTCCGTCCAGTGGACTTATGAAATTGTGATTTTCATGAACATTATTTTCGCTCAATTCTTTCTACTGCACAGGAAGGAGATAAAAAATATTTTCTGATAATTCGCCCCCAAATAAAAAGATTTCTCCTACAGCGAGATCCTTCCATTGCACTCAGGTTGGGTTGACATTTGCGATCACTCCAAATGTTGGCGGCTGGGGTCCGCATTCGCGCTCACCCCGATAAACAAGCCAAAAACAAATATTTTCCTTTACCTTTTTTAAGGTTGTAAATAATTCCTTGTAAGTACCTCGAATATCATCCGTACTTACAAAATATGAATAAATCCCTGATTTTTGGTAATTTTTCATTCTGGGAGTTGGAATTGTTGCGAGGCAACCTAAACAAATTCTGATTTAAAATTTCTAATTTAAAAATTTTTTTACTAGAAACCATCTTTGATTTAAAATTTCTAATTTCTTGGGGGTGAATTAACATTTGCGATAAAAAAAACTTTACATTATTTGGGAAGAATTAACAGAAAAAATCCAAGGTAAATAACTGCTCGGTCTCACATTGTCCGCTGACCTAAGATGGAATGAATACATTGAGTCAATTGCTTCATCCACCGCAAGGGAAGTTGGCTCCCTGTGCCGCGCCAGGAAATTTTTCTCGCCGGAGTCGATCCTTCAAATCTACAAATCAACCATTCACCCTTGCATGGAGTATTGCTGCCATATATGGTCTGGAGCCCCTTCTAAATGTCTCAAGGTCCTTGATAAAATCCAAAGACGGATATGCAATGTAATTGGCCCTGATCTGACATCTCGTCTGCAGCTGCTCTCTCACAGACGTGCCGTTGCCTCCCTCCGTCTTTTTTACAAATACTTTCACGATAACTGTTCCGATGAGCTGCTTTCGCTGGTTCCCAGACTTCATGAATTTAAGCGCTCAACTAGGCTGGCATCTCGCTTTTACCCTTTCACTGTCGAAACTGTTAAATGTAGCCGTCTCTTCTACTCCAATAGCTTCATATCTCGCACTTCTCGTCTGTGGAACCCCTTCTCCTTTTCCTGTTTTCCCGATAGCTATAACCTTCAACTATTCAAATGTAATGTCAATCGACGTCTCCAGATGCCCTGATCTATCCCCTAACCGTCTCTTCATCCTTTTCTCTATCACTCCTCTTTGTTCTCGCTCCTGCTCTGAAACCCTTTGCGTGCTAGTAGCTTCCCGCCTTGCTTGGGGGTGAATGCTTAAAATAAATTACAGAAATAAGAAGATCAACAGTTCAGATCAATAGTTGTAGTTAACCTATTCAGAAACCTCGAGTTGAAAAATCTAATCTGAACGTTTGATGAGGATTGAGGGCGCTAAGTAATTATTTACCCACTGCTCCACGCAGCAAGATGTGTCACAAGGCCGAGTTTTAAAGTGAAGTATCCGAGCCCGTAGGCTCGGGCAAAAATTCCCTATAGACCAGTTAAAAACAGAGTCAGTTTCCCGAGACGAGTCTCTGCCCTTCGGGCATAGCCTCGTCTGGGGGATACCCTCTGATATGTGCCAGGTAAGTATGCCTATAACCTACATGAAGGCAAATATGCGCGCAAACTGAACACTTAGATATATGCGCGCAAACTGAACACTTAGATATATGCGCGCAACCGAACACTTAGATATATGCCCACGTGCAGTCTTTTGCTTACTATCCCGACTGCAGGCTTGGCTCATTCTAAGTTTTCGTCGGGATCAGGTAGAGAAATAAGCGAGCATTTCTCAGACATCCGATTCCTCTGCACTTTTCTTCCCTATGTAACTGGATGCTTTCCATTTTTATTTGTCCTCTTGCAACATGTCTGACACTCTCCAACTTTCCGTTACACTTTGCTTTTTCATTCGAGACGGCACGCAGATTACAATCAGGTGATACATTTCCTTTCGTAACATTTTCTATCTCCAGGCTTGTAAACATGACACTTTAAAATTTCTACTCAAATATTTGCATCCACTATAAAGTTTATATTAATAAGAAAAAACATATATGTGTGTGTACGAATATATATATATATATATATATATATTCATTTGTATTTCTGCTATTCAAAGCTATGGAGGGCATGTGGTTTCTGGGTCTTTCTTCGAACATTCGATCTTCCGTGAGTATGTAAGGGACTCTGCGTTTCTGTCCGGCGTTTATATAACTTATTATTATTTAGTTGTCTTGTGTATGTATATCCTAAGTTCAGAGAAGTTCCTGCTTATGTCTACGCTCGCATCGACATACTTTGATACATGGTAGTTGTGTGGCTACCTTCCAGGACAGCCCCCGAGTCACTTAGCTTTTTGACATTCTGAAGAGGCACCGAGTAAAAAAACTTGCTTTGGTATGTCTTAGGATGGATCAGTACTTATTGGAGTATTCACAGGCCAACTTCTTTTAAATCAAATGTTCTTGATGAACGTTAAATACAGTTCAGACCTCTGGTGTTACCTGGGATGAATCACATCCCTACACGCAAGCCACCAATCTGACATTGGGTAGCATCCCGCTAGCGTTTGCCGCTGGTGACCCGCTGTCTCCACAATGTTACCACTGGCGGACCGTTAGAAGCCCACCGGTGGCTGTCACCAGAGGACCGCTGGCTTTACCATCGGCGGCCCGCCAGCGGGCCACTAGCGGCCTGCGTGTAAGGATGCTACACAAGTCTATGCCTTTAGGCATAAGAACATCGCTACTATTACTACCGCATAAGAGAGAAAAGACGGAGTAACATTTTTTAATACAATGTTTCATTTTCTTCGTCTTCTCAACCTTTTCAGGTTATTTAAAATCAGAGATAATAATGGGAGATAATAATGATCTAGTGATATAAGTCTTACTAATTAACCCATAGCAGGGGAGAGAAGAGGTGGATTCATGCTTTCCCAAGTCAATCTAACAAACCCAACTGGAATTGGAACTCGGCTCTCCGATTAACAATTTCGAGCCCTTATCCATTATACCACCCACACATCCAAGTTTACAGCGTCTGGTATTCGCAAGCAGTCACTGACCATGCTATACGTTGCTTAAATTCGACGATTAAACGGAAACCGGTATTTCAGGGTGATATGTTCACAACAGATTACACTATTTACATTATTCGGACTATTGTCCTCATCTTTGTTGCCATATTTATTACAACGTTTCGGCCGTTGTACGCTCCGGCCTTCTTCAGGTGGTTGGAATGTCGAACTGAACCCTTTATTTCGCTCACTGGGGTAGACTGTTCTAGTTCTACGTGCCATGTCTAATGGATATCAGTTGTCAGTTATCTCCTGTTAATTTCCCTCTCCAAGTTCTCCACCGCCTTAACCAGGTATTGAACTCACACTCTTTGGGTCCTGTCACTGTATCTAACTAACGCGTTTACCCAATGTGCCATGTGTCCTTGAGGAAACGTTGTAATAAATATGGCGACAAAGATGAGGACAATAGTCCGAATAATGTAAATAGTGTACATAATACCTCATCTCAGAAATATAGACAAATACTGAAGGTCCGAAACGTTGTAATAAATATGGCGACAAAGATGAGGACAATAGTCCGAATAATGTAAATAGTGTAGATAATACCTCATCTCAGAAATATAGAGAGATACTGAAAGGCTGAAACGTTGTAATAAATATGCCAACAAAGATGAGGACAGTAGCCCGAATAATGTAAATAGTGTACATAATACCTCATCTCAAAAATATAGACAGATACTGAAGCTTAGATTAGTTCTTTATTTTCGTATAATGTAACAATCTGAATGTTGGGATCAATTGTAGCAATATGCTGAAAAAAAATAATGAACCACTTGACTTTTTTCAGTTCCAGTCGAAAGGCAAGTGATGTCACTTATGCTGCTAGTTCGACTTCATTAAGCTGACAAGAACAGATACTACACATTGATACTGCTTCCAAAAGGGGTTTTGTTAAACAGCAGTAACCTAACAGGTTCTATAGCCTGGATTGTGACTGGGATAATTATGTATTTCATACAGAAACCAAAGGTGAGCCTCAGGTAAAAATCAGGATTTTGATTGCGGTTTTTCAACACAGGCGAAAATTATCTTCCTACATAATCTCTCTCGCTTTTTCTGATTTGAATTTCGGTCGTAATTATTTTAAGTGAATTAGTCGATAACACGATAACAGATCCCATTTTTTTATTAAATTTCTCACAAGACAGAACATGAGAGCCACTTAGGGACGAGTTTGAAATGATAATGATGAATGAAGTGTGTGGCATGAATGGAAGCGAAGGTTATGAGGATAGGGAGGATAGACAATGCTTAATTATTGACTTGAAGAGGTCAAGACAAGTGTATCATGTGTAGCGATGTTGTGCCACAATAACAGCAGGTTGGTTGAGTGTTGTCTTATGGCATATCAAAACCTCAGTGGGTCATTTAATGCCAACAACATTTTTGAAATAGATTCATAGCGATAGTTTGGTAAAAAAAGGTGTGTATGTATACATACATATATAAACCATTTTTCAATTACTCATGTTTTTCAGTATAATCCAACTTCTTTTAGGGAATTTACAATCTTGGATGGTTTTATTTTCGTAAATTTTTGTTTTAAATTACTCACTTGGTAATATTTTGTTCGCACTAGATCAAAATATACAAACTCTAAACAGTATATGTTTTACTGTAAATTTCTCTTGGCATGTAGTGCATATTGGGTTTCTGTGCCCTCTAGTAAATAATGGTGGGTCATATAGCTTAATAATTTTTTTTATTACAAAGTATTTCTGGTATTAAAACCTATTTTTACACAAGTTTGGGTGTTAACTATTTGCCCATAGCTGGGACCCTAACAGGTGCTACCACCCCGGGTCAGGGTAGACCTGGGAACACCAGCAATTAAGAGATGGTTCCACGCTCCTCAAAACCTCCTGATCAGAGGCTTTGCTGTTGGATGTAGTTTATCGTCTTACCCAGTACGCGGATGTAGTTTATCGTCATACCCAGGACGAAATAGCAGCAGGATATACGGACGATTGGCTCTAGTGGATAAACGTAGTTGGTGCAACTGATTGGTGCCTTTAGAAAATCATGCTTTCAAAAGAAAACTCTCTCTTTTCCTTCGTAGGGCCTCAACAAAGGACGGGGAAATATACCACCCCAGCCGTTCAACAAGTAGTGTTTTAAATTGTAGACATTTGGGCTAGAACTCGAAAGGTGTATCATTTTCCCGCTCAGACTCCTATTATTTTGCTCCTGTTTTATGGAAAAAAACTTCAACTTGTCGTGTGTTTGCTGTCGTTCTGTAACGTTTTGTTGAAAACATCTTTTGATCGTACAGGTATCTCCTCGGTCGACATAGATATCACTTCCCAGGTTACAATATATTTGGATTCGATAAAATAACATTAATTTAAAAAAAAAAATCAATTCACCCCAAGCAAGGCGATAATACCACTAAGCTGCAAGGGAAGTACTGGGGGAGTGGAAGAGAATGAGAAAACTTTAAAATTAAATATAATCTCGACAGTTAACTTACGCCCGAGCAACACTGGGTAACCTTGCTAGTTGAGTCATATATTTCATATTGACGTTATTCGCACTGAGCTGTTATCGAACACCTGCTTCACTGATACTATTCTGCAAGTCAAGCATTGTGAGACAGTCAGCCATGTTGTTCAACCTGCACACGATGACAGTAACGCAAGAAGCGTTAATAGCAGTGTCGGTGAAATCTATTTGCATTGTATATTAAAATAGACGCGAAATATAATAATGGCCCTGCTTAAAGGAGAAACGTTGAGTGTCTGAGGAAATGGTAAAGTAAGCAGTCCCTGGCAAGAGTTTGGTAACCTTTGGTGCCCGGGGGTCATACTGCAGCCAGGAAGAAGAATGAAGCAAACAAAGCAGTAACAATAAGTAAGAAATCAATTTAAAAAAAAACAAAAACATTAATGAATTTATAATTGAATTTACAGAGATTTCGTGCGATATGTCTGATGTTGGAAAAGACAATATATCATACATTTGGAAGGAAATCTTGTAGTCTTTGTCTCTCTCTATGTCTGTCTCTGCCCACCTCTCCCCCTCTCTCTCTCTATATATATATATATGTGTGTGTGTGTGTGTGTGTGTGTATACATCTACTACACACACACGATGTTCATTAACACGCCCACGTGTGTCAAATGTGGCACAAGGCCGGTTTAATGTGGCCTTTACGAGCCCGTAGGCTCGGGCAAAAATTGCCTGTAGAACCCGTATAAACGGGATCGGGTTGGTCAACCTCCCTGAACGAGGCTCTGCCCTTCGGCGGAGCCTCGTCCGAGTTCCCCTCTGCCCAGAGGCAGAGAGTTCGACCGGCAAGGTGAGTCGTCCAAAAAAGACTGAATCTCACACTACACACACACACACACACACATACATATATGTGTGTGTGTGTATGTATGTATGTATACATCTACTACACACACACACATACATATATGTGTGTGTGAGGGGGTGCATATGTGTAAAAATATCAGATAGATTATATCTGTTAAAGGATAATATCAATAAAGCCAAAAGGAAAACTTATCTTAGCCGACGCTTTTCGTCCTCTGAGGGACTTTATCAAGGCAAATATAAAGATTTTATTTTGTATTTATATACAAGAGCAAAAGAATTATTGGTTTTTAAAAATAACTTTCAATCCCTAATAAACGAAAGTAAGTAGGAGATTTTATGCATATATATATATATGTGTGTGTGTGTGTGTGTGTGTGTGTGTGTGTGTGTGTGTGTGTGTGTGCGCGCGCAAATTAATATTTAAATTATTTTACATTGGGATTGATTTATGTGTTATATGCTTTGAATAATATGAAGTTATGGATTTAACCGATTTCTTTTAATATTTTGTATGTTTGTGATGATTTAAGTTGGCTTGGGAAAGCAGCAATTCTTTCAGGAATGAAAATATTGCAAAAAATCTGTGGCACAGATTTATATTTTCATAAGATTCGATGTTCACAAACTAAAATCCTTATATTAGTACATTTTCGGGAGTAATCAGCATTCTTTCATTAGCAATCTCTCATTGTCCGTACGTCTTTAGGTTCTGAAGTTTATATCTATCATTGACTATTTTCCAGAACTTAAATTATATGTTATAATTTTTAAATTCAAGAAGATTTTGATGTATATTCTTCAATATTAAAGTTGCTGTTTCATGATTTGATATCTTTGATGACAATTTTTGTAAAGCAAAACTTGTCTGTAGTGTTATTGTTTTTTTAATCAATTCGACCCAACCAAGGCTAAAATGTCACTAAGATGAAAGTAGCTACTGGGAATGAAAAAGGATGAAAAGACTTAAGAAGGAACCAGAAACTCAACTCTGAACAGGAAACAAGGGATAAACCCCTATTCCTGTTCAAAAGACCGGGGAGGAGTGTGAACCGGACGATAGGCAAATCTAGCTACTCCTACGGAGGAAAAAATTTAAATAAATAGTAAATAAAAGTTCAGAGTTTTGGGCGGAGAAGTATAGAGTTCAAGTAGCCTTTAGAAAGAACCGGAAACCCAGTCCTAAACAAGAAACAAGGGAAAAATCTCTGCTCCTATTAAAAAAACGGGGAGAAGTGTGAACCGGACGAGAGGCAAACCTATTTACTCCTATGGAGGAAGAAAAATCTACATAAATAGTAAATAAAAGTTCAAAAGTTTTAGGCGAAGACGTTAGAAGTATAGTGTTGAAGTAGCCTTTAGAAAGAAGCGGAGAACAAGTCCTAAACAGGAAACAAGGGATAAACCTCTATTCCTGTTCAAAAGACCGGGGGGGGGGTGAACCGGACGATGGGCAAACCTAGCTACTCCCATTGAGGAAAAAATCTAAATAAATAGTAAATAAAAGTTCAAAGTTTTGGACGGAGAAGTATAGAATTGAAGTAGCCTTTAGAAAAAACCGGAAACCCAGTCCTAAACAAGAAACAAGTACCGGGCAGAAATGTGAAAGAAATGTGAACCGGACTAATATACATTATATATATATATATATATATATATATATATATATATATATATATATATATATAGGGTTTGGACAAAATAATTGGAACAGTTGCAAATTCCACTCCTATATTTCAAAGACCTATTATATTAAGAATTTTAACTAAAATTTCGTAATTGCAGTTTATATCTATTGTAGATATGTTTATTTCTCTAATTTACGGCTTCTGTCTTATTTATTTTTAGAATTTAGTAAAATTTAAGCTAAATGCGTGACCTCTCCAAGTTCAAAAAAGGCAAAAAGCTCGCATGGCAGGAGCCTCGATCAATAAGGTTGCTGAAATGTTGGGATTTTCAAGAGCTACCATATCAAGAATTATGATGCAATTCGAGAAACAGGGCAAAACCTCTAGCAACCGTTGCAATTTGGACCGGACTTGCAAACGCACTGACAGGGACTGACGTGAATTGAAACGCAATGTGGCAAAAGATCATCGGATAAATGCGGCCAAAGTGGCTGCTGAGTTGAATAATCATCTAAATAGTTCAGTTTCTACTAAAACTGTTCGCTGTGAGCTTCATAAGGCTGGATATCATGGAAGTGCCGCTGTGAGGAAACCTCTTCTATTCACTCGCAACATTCAGAAGAGGTTGAAGTGGTGCAGAGATCACAATGCCTGGTCTGCAGGCCAATGGAAGCAAGTCATATTCTCAGACGAGTCCAGTTTTTCTCTTTTCCCAACTTCAGGACAAGTTTATGTGTGGAGGCAGCCCAAAGAAGCTTACAACCCTGACTGCCTTCTTCCAACAGTGAAGCATGGAGGTGGATCAGTGATAGTTTGGGCCGCCATATCATGGAAATGTCTCAGTCCAATAGTTGTCTCAGCCCAATATCTTCCACCGTCGTGTCTTAAAGAGCTGGAGCAAGTGTTAATGGAAGAATGGCTGAAAATTCCTCTGGATGAAGTCAGGAAGCTGTATGATTCCATTCCTAGACGTATTAAAGCTGTATGTGAGGCTAAAGGAGGACCAACTCCATATTAAATAAATTTTCTTTGAATTTAACAAGTGTTTCAATTATTTTGTCCAGCCCCTGTATATATATATATATATATATATATATATATATATATATATATATATATTTGTGTGTGTGTGTGTATGTGTGTGTGTGTGTTATTTTACGGTATATAACTTTTTTCCGAATTCTGCCGTTTTGATGAACAATATGTAGCCAGATATATACTTGGTTTGCATGAAAGTCAAAAAGTAACCTCTTTTGGTAGTGATGGTGGTGGTAGTGGTAGTGGTGATGGTGGTGGTGATGATGGTAGTAGCAGGTAGGACTTTATACAGGAATGTAAGGGTGGGAGCGGTATGTATATGCGTATGTGCATACGGTTTGATATGTTTGATTTTACTTAGAAACTAACAAACGCATCTTTCAAAAGAATGGTAATCCAAGAAACATTCTGATGTTTGCTGCCAAAACTTCGAAATCATCACAAAGAAATTGAGATTAACATAATAATAAACAAAAGATAAAATTTTATAAGAGCTACAAAGGAGAGGGAATTGTGGAGATCCCCGATCGTGAATGTCATGAACTGACAAGGTGGACCTGGGAACAACAACGATTAAAAGGCGGACGAAAGAAACACGAGTCAAAAAGGAATACTTGACAATGCTTCCTTTAGTTAAAATCCCTATTACAATGACATATTATAATTGTGTCACTGTGATATTTGCAACCATGTTTAATTTATTCTCTCCAAACCCCTTTATCTCCTCACTTCGCTTGATCTTTTCCCATTGTGTTTGCTCTCCACTTGGCACCAATTGATCAAACTTTTGCACCATTTATTGACATTTCTTTTTGCTTCGTGTACCATTCACCTGTTTATTGCTGAATTATTTCTCTTGATCTTTTAATACCTGTTCATATCTTTCTGAAATTTATTTTAATCCATATGGATATATTTTTGAATTTTCTTTTAATCCATATTGATATCTTTTTGAATTTTCTTTTAATCCATGTTGATATCTTTTTGAATTTTCTTTTAATCCATGTTGATATCTTTTTGAATTTTCTTTTAATCCATGTTGATATCTTTTTGAATTTTCTTTTAATCCATGTTGATATCATTCTGAAATTTCTTTTAATCCATGTTGATATCTTTTTGAATTTTCTTTTAATCCATGTTGATATCTTTTTGAATTTTCTTTTAATCCATGTTGATATCTTTTTGAATTTTCTTTTAATCCATGTTGATATCTTTTTGAATTTTCTTTTAATCCATGTTGATATCTTTTTGAATTTTCTTTTAATCCATGTTGATATCTTTTTGAATTTTCTTTTAATAAATATTGATAACTTTTTGATTTTTCTTTTAATCCATGTTGATATCTTTTTGAATTTTCTTTTAATCCATGTTGATATCTTTTTGAATTTTCTTTTAATAAATATTGATAACTTTTTGATTTTTCTTTTAATCCATGTTGATATCTTTTTGAATTTTCTTTTAATCCATGTTGATATCTTTTTGAATTTTCTTTTAATCCATGTTGATATCTTTTTGAATTTTCTTTTAATCCATGTTGATATCTTTTTGAATTTTCTTTTAATCCATGTTGATATCATTCTGAAATTTCTTTTAATCCATGTTGATATCTTTTTGAATTTTCTTTTAATCCATGTTGATATCATTCTGAAATTTCTTTTAATCCATGTTGATATCTTTTTGAATTTTCTTTTAATCCATGTTGATATCTTTTTGAATTTTCTTTTAATCCATGTTGATATCTTTTTGAATTTTCTTTTAATAAATATTGATAACTTTTTGAATTTTCTTTTAATCCATGTTGATATCTTTTTGAATTTTCTTTTAATCCATGTTGATATCTTTCTGAATTATCTTTTAATCCATGTTGATATCTTTCTGAAATTTCTTTTAATAAATATTGATAACTTTTTGAATTTTCTTTTAATCCATGTTGATATCTTTCTGAATTTTCCCTATTATTGCACTATCCATTGATTTCTATGCATTTCGAATTTATTTTCAAGCGATTTCGTTATTTTTGTATATAACGTTTACTAATGGAATACTTTCTATCTATTTTATTATGTTAGTCCACAACATCAGAGTGTTGGTGGTATCGCAGAATAGATAGAACTATAACTCATGTTTCTCTCATGTTCCATATAGAAGAAGAGCGGTAGTCTGACAAAATAGAGTCAGACATCAAAGTGCGTACGTAACGAGAATGTAACATTGAGATCTATCACAAGAACAAAAATTACACCCGTTGACATTAATCGAAGCTTCTTGAATGATTCTGGAGACCAAACAGAGGATGTGAACACAGTTAGACGGTAGTTAAGGAGTTTCAACAAGCCTTAATAATAAAAAAGAAAAAACCAACACTTAATAATATTAGCTAAAAACACGGACACAATGTGCTGTTTTCGAAAAATAAAACATCTCTGTAACACTAAAGAACATACACACAGCACACGCACTCAATTAAACTGAAAAAATAACATCATCCTTGATAATGGCTAAAAGTATAGCCGAAAGCGCTCGGAATTATAGACCATTTGGACAGTTTCTATAAACTCTGTATCCCCAAAACAAAACACTTGTTCGAACTCAAGAAAAATTAAATAATAAATACAGAATTTTTCATATATATATATATATATATATATATATATTATGCTCCTGAAAAATTTATTTCGGTTGAGCTCTCTGGGGAGGATGTGTGGGTTTGTAAACAGTGACTATTACGGCTAATAATGCAAGACTCTTCGGTAAATCGAATCGAGTTCTCTCAGTCACTGTGTGTTTATCTAAAAATAAATACGCTTAAATTCACCTTCTTCTATGCCGTGCGCCAACGGCTTCAGGGTAAAATTTCCGACTGATGCGAATTCAGCCGGTTTTCGATTCTAGCCAGAAGCAACCGGACGTCTAGCCACACTGATGAGCTGTGAAACAGCGATACAGTCTGTCTGTGGATGACAATATATGTATATATATATATATATATATATATATATATATATATATATATATATATATATATATATGAACAACTGTGTATTATATATGTATAAATATATATGTATATGAAAAATTTTGAATTTAGGTAGGCATCCTTGATTTATGCATGTTTCATTAAAAACACCAGACGAGGTACTATGATTAAACTTTTTTATTTAAATTTTCTATGTAATTTATATATATATATATATATATATATATATATATATATATATATATATATATATATATAAGATTGGACACTGAGGTGTAGTGAAAATCTGTTTTATGCTTGAACGCCACCTTCTGGTTTGAAGATTGAGCTCATGCATGAAACAGACTGTCGCCACTCTGTAGTGACCTCAGTGTCCTCTCATTTACATACATTCTGTCCTGGATATTGAGCATTTTTACTGTGTGTCTGCCCGAATACACAAATTTACACACACACACACACACACACACACACACACACACACACACACACACACACACATATATATATATATATATATATATATATATAGGGATGTTGCAATGATGTCTGAAGTATTTCTATATTACCTTTGACAGTGGTCGATGTCAAACCTAAGTAAAATATCGATTTTCCTGGCAGATAAGCAGAACTTCCATACATTAATACTTTGGCGCAACATAATCATTTTTACTTGCAATTATTTCATTTGGCCCTGTACGATGCGAATTGAAAAAGAATAATTAAATAGGTTAAAATTTCATATCATAATACTTTTAATGATGAAACCCACCAAGGACTTCCTAAAATGTTTTATCCGCGCGATATTCTTTTCTGCATAAACAGAAGCAAGAAAACAAATTTTTCCATCAAAAAACAATAAATTCAATTCAGTTATAAAGATAAGTTATTCCAGTTCTTTATTTTTCTAGCAGTTGCTGGCCTTCTAAGGGATTGAATTGGCTAACCTTCTAACTGCTGTTTTATATATTAAAATTTACTTCAGGAAAGTAACACTCAGTCCTATGAACGTAGTGTCGGTGAACCTGAAGCGCTGAGAGTCAAAGACAAAATTTTATTATTTCGCCAATTTATTCTGAAACGCAGCATTTTTTTCACAAAAATATTTTATATTTCATTTCAACTGCAGAAATGCAAGTCAATTAGAATCGACGCGTAACTGGTGAATATTTTTCATGCTGGAAGCTAACAATTTCTCTTCATTTTTTTCCCCCATCGTTCAAGGATTGCATCCTAATGACTCCGTTGCTCGTGGTTAGATCGCATCTTCTTTTCTTTTTTTTACCAAAACACATGGGCTTCAAAAGTCGACTTATACTGAATAAAAGTTTAACGAATACTACCGAAATCAAGTTGCAAATCTCACATTAAACAGAAATGATTAGACTTAATAGCTCTGGTTATCGTCATTTTTTATTTGGGGTGTCGTTAACTGCGGTGAAGAAAAGTGGGCATCATTTTCAAAAGGTGTTAAATAGTTTACATTATGCTAAAACTAATATTATGCTTAATTCTAAAATCATGGAAGTAAGATTTTTCGCTGTTTCTGAATATATTTAATGTTATACAAACCGCGAGAATTTAGGTTATTGCTGAGTATGGTTAGTCATGTTTTGATGGTCGAATGAAGGAGATTACAGATAAACCCTTCAGAAAAGTGAAGATGATGTTTCGGCCGGCAGCAGATAAAGCCAACGAAACTGCGCATGCCCAGAAACAAGGAATAAAAGAGCACCGCCAAACAAATTTTAATATAACAACAAGGGTGATAATTAAGTGAAAGAGAAAAGGCGTTTTCAGAAGTTTTAAGTTCATAAAGAGTCTAGAGAAACACATTTTTGGAAAAAGTGTATGTACGGAAGTGGGATTGTGTGCGCAATTTATGTAGGTGTGAATATATATATATATATATATATATTTATATATATATATATATATACAGTTGCGGCCAAAATGTTCAGAACGGCATTGTTTTCGTCAGAAAAGTAGGTATAAGTTTTTATCAAAGTTGTTTTATATTCTATAACCGTTATTGTCTGAGATTTTGGTGTAATTTGAGAGGATAATACAAAAGTTATGGATGATTTAGTGATTTACTGCAAAATCCATGGCGGCCAAAATGATCAGAACAGTTGAAAAAATAACAAAATAATAAAAAATGACAGAGACTACTGGAATTATTTAATATTTAGTGTGAAGCCCTTTAGCTTCAATCATACTTTGACATCTTCGACTGCATGAGGAAATTAAATTTTCAATTCCATAATTGGTCGGTTGTTTTAGGATTTCTGGCTTTCGAACGTTCTCCTAGAATATTCCACACATTTTCAATAGGATTGAGATCTGGGCTTTGAGCAGACCAATCCATAAAAATAACCTTTTCAGCCTTGAGGAAGTTCATGACCACCTTAACCTTGTGACATGGGGCATTGTCCTGCATGAATATGGGTGGTGGCTTAGTTGAATTTCTCAGCACAGGCAAGACATGATCTTTTAAAAGTTGTTTATAAACTCCTACATTTACCTTTCCATGTAATCGCACCAAAGGGCCCACACCATTTCCAGATACCATCCCCCAAACCATGACACTTCCTCCACCGAATTTAACACTAGTCTTAAGGCATTTAGGCGACAATTTTTCACCTACTTTTCGACGAACGTACCTTTTCCCATCTGAGCCAAATAACAAACTTAGATTCATCACTGAAATGCACTGTTCAACATTTTTCTTGAGACCACGACACGTGTTCGGTTGCAAAGGTAAGACGACACTTTTTATTCTTGGAGCTGATCAGTGGCTTTACTGCAGGTGCTCTTGTTTGTAGGTCATGTTCAACTAAACGACGAGACACAGTTTTTCGAGATAAAGTTTTCTTCAGTACAATGCTCATTTCCCGAGAAACAGCAGCAGCAGTTTTAAATCTGTCCTTTTTAACCAACTTTACCATAGCACGATCTTCTCTATTGGTCGTTTCTCTTGGCCTACCTGTAGACTTTCTTGCTTCACACGAACCACAATCATCGTAGGCCCTAAGAATACCGTGAGCAACACTTTTTGGCTTGTTAACCATCTTTGCAATAGACCCGATACTTAAATTAAATACGACTACTGAAGTTGCTGAGTTCGCCAACGGAGGGGGTCCAAACACAAGCCCAGCACAAAGGCTATATGGGAGAAGAAGCAATGCGTTGTTCCCAGCAACAGAAAGCAAACTACAACCACACTACCCATAATCTGCTGATGAGGCGGCCAAGAAAAAAAAAAAGAAAAAAAAAGGGAAGGCTAAGATTCCAGGACTGGGGCAATGATTTAAAAAAAAAACTATATATGGGTGATATAGTCCGAGTTCATCCGCTCAAACCAATTCCAAGAGAGTGGGAAGAGGCTAAAGTCACCAAATAAGTTTCGGGACAGTCATATGAAATGGAGACAAGCCAGTGCAGGATATACAGACGAAACAGGCGCTTCCTGCGACAGAACACTCCATCCACGCACTCATTCATCAGTAGTCGTCTAGCATTTGACAGTCAAACCTCCACAGAGGAAGTTCCTACGATATCTAGAGAGGCAAATGATCCTGAGACAGAGGTGACTGTAGGGGAGCCACAACCCGAGTATGGACACGCTCAGGAAGAGAGGTTCGCAAGCCAGCACTATACACAAGTGAATAAGCAAAGGATATGTTGTCCAGGGTGAAAACATACCCGAATTTTATAATCGTATATATTATTTTTTTTCTCTTTTCTTCTTTTTTTTTCTTTATGATTTGCATGTTCCCTAAAGTAAAACAAAAATAAAAAAAATAAAAAAAATAAGAGGTTGAAGATATTGAGTGTAACGGAAGGTAACCCCCTTACACAAACAGGAAGAGAGTTCAAGCCCTTTGACCCGGATGTACTATAATGACCTAGTAAATAAAGAAACAGTTGGATTGCAATATGTTTTCATCTTATCATTCTTGACACACGCCTAACTTAATACAGTCTATTTCAACGGGATCATCCCAGTTATAAACACTACAAGCGGGGGTGGCAAAATCTGCATCATGCAAATTTGAATGTTTAGCAAATAGGAAAGTATCACAGGTTGCATGCTGTTCAATGGACAGAGAGGGTAAAAGAAAGCCTGTTCATGTCCATGTTTTCTGCTGATGTGAATTGAAATGATTATATTGTGTCAATTGCTGTCTGTCACTTATTAGTAGTACGTGGAAATTCGCGATGTCGATGTGCCAAAGAGGAAACCGCATCGGAATAGCTACCGTCAAAATGTTTATAGAAACGGCACAGGGACGCGACGTTACGGTGGTGGGAAAAGTGATTGAAGTCGAGATGCCAGTTTAGGAACGATAAGATTGCGGATTTTTTGTGAATTTTATCAAGAATCTCTAGATACATAGCAGAAGCACGAGAGCTGACGTGGCAGCAATACCCAATGCACGGATGAACAGTCAAGTCTGTTCACTGATCCCACTTTCCGCGACGATAGCCGCTACGCTATACGCACATTATATTATTTTAATCTTAGAGGAAAAAAATACGAGGAATTTTTAATTCTTCCTTAATCTCACTTATAAAACTTTCCAATTTCTATCTCCCAATCTGATTCGTCTTTAAATGTTAGAAGAAGCAAAACCTAATTGACCACCAAAAGCGAATGATGATTCCGAACTCTATTTTATCCCAGACAACAGCGGGTAATCTTTCTGGCTTACATATTAATATTGGGTATTTCTGTAATGTTTCTCTAGTCCTATTCGTAATTCTCCAATCGGACTTCCGTCCGCTCCTCCTTTACAACTTTCCAATATCAGAGAATCACTGACTGAACAAAAGCGAGTTCTTTGGAAACAGATTTTCTGTTGCAACAGCAGGCGATCGAGATGAAAAAAGAATAATGTTTCCAAATCAAAGCCAAATGGTTAGCGATGTGGTTAAATCTCGGGACTGGCGGACAATGGCTTTATGCTCGATCTTGAAAACTGAGCGTTTTATAATATTTAAATAAGACTGGTGCATTTTTTCAATGACACGAACACCCAGTTGGATCACACATCGTGATGACCAAGAAGAGGAAGAACAGCGTAATGAATGGCCAAACCTTCAACACACTTGAAGGATTATCTACAGGCCATCGGATTGCCGCTTCCACCATTCGACTTTGCCTTGGAGCCAATAAAAAAAAATCAGTCTGCCTTCCCATGGTATAACTGGTCTCTTCTAACAACAGTCATCTCAAAGACAAGTACACCATTGCTGCCAGGAATAAGTTTGGATCACTACAAGCAGATGCCAAGAAACCATCTCCTAATACAACCTACTATAATTGGGATACTTCTTATGAAAAGGCTGCAGCAGATGTCAAGCCTATTGGCGGCAGGGAAAATAAGAGTACGTACCGTGTCCTTTCAGATCATGGCTCTCCACAACTTCCTGTCCTTTTTGGTTCTTAGTAAGTTTTATCTTTCTTCTATCTCACCTAATCATTATTCTACCAACCATTTACACAAGCTTGTTAAGTAAGCTATTCACCATTTTCCTCTGTATCCTTCGCCTCCTGTATGCCATGAGAATCAAATTCTCCAAGCGCCCCTTCCCCTCCTATATGCCATATGAGTATCAAATTCTCCAAGCTCCCTTTCCCCTCCAGTATGCCATATGAGTATCATATTCTCCAAGCCCACCTTCCCCTCCTATATGCCATATGAGTATCAAATTCTCCAAGCTCCCTTTCCCCTCCAGTATGCCATATGAGTATCAAATTCTCCAAGCGCCCCTTCCTCTCCTGTATGCCATATGAGTATCAAATTCTCCAAGCTCCCTTTCCCCTCCAGTATGCCATATGAGTATCAAATTCTCCAAGCTCCCTTTCCCCTCCTGTATGCTATATGAGTATCAAATTCTCCAAGCGCCCCTTCCTCTCCTGTATGCCATATGAGTATCAAATTCTCCAAGCTCCCCTTCCCCTCCTGTATGCCATATGAGTATCAAATTCTCCAAGCTCCCTTTCCCTCCAGTATGCCATATGAGTATCAAATTCTCCAAGCTCCCCTTCCCCTCCAGTATGCCATATGAGTATCAAATTCTCCAAGCTCCCTTTCCCCTCCAGTATGCCATATGAGTATCAAATTCTCCAAGCGCCCCTTCCTCTCCTGTATGCCATATGAGTATCAAATTCTCCAAGCTCCCTTTCCCCTCCTGTATGCCATATGAGTATCAAATTCTCCAAGCGCCCCTTCCCCTCCAGTATGCCATATGAGTATCAAATTCTCCAAGCTCCCTTTCCCCTCCAGTATGCCATATGAGTATCAAATTCTCCAAGCTCCCTTTCCCCTCCAGTATGCCATATGAGTATCAAATTCTCCAAGCTCCCCTTCCCCTCCAGTATGCCATATGAGTATCAAATTCTCCAAGCTCCCTTTCCCCTCCAGTATGCCATATGAGTATCAAATTCTCCAAGCTCCCTTTCCCCTCCAGTATGCCATATGAGTATCAAATTCTCCAAGCTCCCTTTCCCCTCCAGTATGCCATATGAGTATCAAATTCTCCAAGCTCCCTTTCCCCTCCAGTATGCCATATGAGTATCAAATTCTCCAAGCTCCCTTTCCCCTCCTGTATGCTATATGAGTATCAAATTCTCCAAGCGCCCCTTCCTCTCCTGTATGCCATATGAGTATCAAATTCTCCAAGCTCCCCTTCCCCTCCTGTATGCCATATGAGTATCAAATTCTCCAAGCTCCCTTTCCCTCCAGTATGCCATATGAGTATCAAATTCTCCAAGCTCCCCTTCCCCTCCAGTATGCCATATGAGTATCAAATTCTCCAAGCGCCCCTTCCTCTCCTGTATGCCATATGAGTATCAAATTCTCCAAGCTCCCCTTCCCCTCCAGTATGCCATATGAGTATCAAATTCTCCAAGCGCCCCTTCCTCTCCTGTATGCCATATGAGTATCAAATTCTCCAAGCTCCCTTTCCCCTCCAGTATGCCATATGAGTATCAAATTCTCCAAGCGCCCCTTCCTCTCCTGTATGCCATATGAGTATCAAATTCTCCAAGCTCCCCTTCCCCTCCAGTATGCCATATGAGTATCAAATTCTCCAAGCGCCCCTTCCTCTCCTGTATGCCATATGAGTATCAAATTCTCCAAGCTCCCCTTCCCCTCCAGTATGCCATATGAGTATCAAATTCTCCAAGCTCCCTTTCCCCTCCAGTATGCCATATGAGTATCAAATTCTCCAAGCTCCCTTTCCCCTCCAGTATGCCATATGAGTATCAAATTCTCCAAGCTCCCCTTCCCCTCCAGTATGCCATATGAGTATCAAATTCTCCAAGCACCCTTTCCCCTCCAGTATGCCATATGAGTATCAAATTCTCCAAGCTCCCTTTCCCCTCCTGTATGCTATATGAGTATCAAATTCTCCAAGCGCCCCTTCCTCTCCTGTATGCCATATGAGTATCAAATTCTCCAAGCTCCCCTTCCCCTCCTGTATGCCATATGAGTATCAAATTCTCCAAGCTCCCTTTCCCTCCAGTATGCCATATGAGTATCAAATTCTCCAAGCTCCCCTTCCCCTCCAGTATGCCATATGAGTATCAAATTCTCCAAGCTCCCTTTCCCCTCCAGTATGCCATATGAGTATCAAATTCTCCAAGCGCCCCTTCCTCTCCTGTATGCCATATGAGTATCAAATTCTCCAAGCTCCCCTTCCCCTCCAGTATGCCATATGAGTATCAAATTCTCCAAGCGCCCCTTCCTCTCCTGTATGCCATATGAGTATCAAATTCTCCAAGCTCCCCTTCCCCTCCAGTATGCCATATGAGTATCAAATTCTCCAAGCTCCCTTTCCCCTCCAGTATGCCATATGAGTATCAAATTCTCCAAGCTCCCTTTCCCCTCCAGTATGCCATATGAGTATCAAATTCTCCAAGCTCCCCTTCCCCTCCAGTATGCCATATGAGTATCAAATTCTCCAAGCTCCCTTTCCCCTCCAGTATGCCATATGAGTATCAAATTCTCCAAGCGCCCCTTCCCCTCCTGTATGCCATATGAGTATCAAATTCTCCAAGCTCCCTTTCCCCTCCAGTATGCCATATGAGTATCAAATTCTCCAAGCTCCCCTTCCCCTCCTGTATGCCATATGAGTATCAAATTCTCCAAGCTCCCTTTCCCCTCCAGTATGCCATATGAGTATCAAATTCTCCAAGCTCCCCTTCCCCTCCAGTATGCCATATGAGTATCAAATTCTCCAAGCTCCCCTTCCCCTCCTGTATGCCATATGAGTATCAAATTCTCCAAGCTCCCTTTCCCTCCAGTATGCCATATGAGTATCAAATTCTCCAAGCTCCCCTTCCCCTCCAGTATGCCATATGAGTATCAAATTCTCCAAGCTCCCTTTCCCCTCCAGTATGCCATATGAGTATCAAATTCTCCAAGCTCCCTTTCCCCTCCTGTATGCTATATGAGTATCAAATTCTCCAAGCGCCCCTTCCTCTCCTGTATGCCATATGAGTATCAAATTCTCCAAGCTCCCCTTCCCCTCCTGTATGCCATATGAGTATCAAATTCTCCAAGCTCCCTTTCCCTCCAGTATGCCATATGAGTATCAAATTCTCCAAGCTCCCCTTCCCCTCCAGTATGCCATATGAGTATCAAATTCTCCAAGCTCCCTTTCCCCTCCAGTATGCCATATGAGTATCAAATTCTCCAAGCGCCCCTTCCTCTCCTGTATGCCATATGAGTATCAAATTCTCCAAGCTCCCCTTCCCCTCCAGTATGCCATATGAGTATCAAATTCTCCAAGCGCCCCTTCCTCTCCTGTATGCCATATGAGTATCAAATTCTCCAAGCTCCCCTTCCCCTCCAGTATGCCATATGAGTATCAAATTCTCCAAGCTCCCTTTCCCCTCCAGTATGCCATATGAGTATCAAATTCTCCAAGCTCCCTTTCCCCTCCAGTATGCCATATGAGTATCAAATTCTCCAAGCTCCCCTTCCCCTCCTGTATGCCATATGAGTATCAAATTCTCCAAGCTCCCTTTCCCTCCAGTATGCCATATGAGTATCAAATTCTCCAAGCTCCCCTTCCCCTCCAGTATGCCATATGAGTATCAAATTCTCCAAGCTCCCTTTCCCCTCCAGTATGCCATATGAGTATCAAATTCTCCAAGCGCCCCTTCCTCTCCTGTATGCCATATGAGTATCAAATTCTCCAAGCTCCCCTTCCCCTCCAGTATGCCATATGAGTATCAAATTCTCCAAGCGCCCCTTCCTCTCCTGTATGCCATATGAGTATCAAATTCTCCAAGCTCCCCTTCCCCTCCAGTATGCCATATGAGTATCAAATTCTCCAAGCTCCCTTTCCCCTCCAGTATGCCATATGAGTATCAAATTCTCCAAGCTCCCTTTCCCCTCCAGTATGCCATATGAGTATCAAATTCTCCAAGCTCCCCTTCCCCTCCAGTATGCCATATGAGTATCAAATTCTCCAAGCTCCCTTTCCCCTCCAGTATGCCATATGAGTATCAAATTCTCCAAGCGCCCCTTCCCCTCCTGTATGCCATATGAGTATCAAATTCTCCAAGCTCCCTTTCCCCTCCAGTATGCCATATGAGTATCAAATTCTCCAAGCTCCCCTTCCCCTCCTGTATGCCATATGAGTATCAAATTCTCCAAGCTCCCTTTCCCCTCCAGTATGCCATATGAGTATCAAATTCTCCAAGCTCCCCTTCCCCTCCAGTATGCCATATGAGTATCAAATTCTCCAAGCTCCCCTTCCCCTCCTGTATGCCATATGAGTATCAAATTCTCCAAGCTCCCTTTCCCTCCAGTATGCCATATGAGTATCAAATTCTCCAAGCTCCCCTTCCCCTCCAGTATGCCATATGAGTATCAAATTCTCCAAGCTCCCTTTCCCCTCCAGTATGCCATATGAGTATCAAATTCTCCAAGCGCCCCTTCCTCTCCTGTATGCCATATGAGTATCAAATTCTCCAAGCTCCCTTTCCCCTCCAGTATGCCATATGAGTATCAAATTCTCCAAGCTCCCTTTCCCCTCCTGTATGCTATATGAGTATCAAATTCTCCAAGCGCCCCTTCCTCTCCTGTATGCCATATGAGTATCAAATTCTCCAAGCTCCCCTTCCCCTCCTGTATGCCATATGAGTATCAAATTCTCCAAGCTCCCTTTCCCTCCAGTATGCCATATGAGTATCAAATTCTCCAAGCTCCCCTTCCCCTCCAGTATGCCATATGAGTATCAAATTCTCCAAGCTCCCTTTCCCCTCCAGTATGCCATATGAGTATCAAATTCTCCAAGCGCCCCTTCCTCTCCTGTATGCCATATGAGTATCAAATTCTCCAAGCTCCCTTTCCCCTCCTGTATGCCATATGAGTATCAAATTCTCCAAGCGCCCCTTCCCCTCCAGTATGCCATATGAGTATCAAATTCTCCAAGCTCCCTTTCCCCTCCAGTATGCCATATGAGTATCAAATTCTCCAAGCTCCCTTTCCCCTCCAGTATGCCATATGAGTATCAAATTCTCCAAGCTCCCCTTCCCCTCCAGTATGCCATATGAGTATCAAATTCTCCAAGCTCCCTTTCCCCTCCAGTATGCCATATGAGTATCAAATTCTCCAAGCTCCCTTTCCCCTCCAGTATGCCATATGAGTATCAAATTCTCCAAGCTCCCTTTCCCCTCCAGTATGCCATATGAGTATCAAATTCTCCAAGCTCCCTTTCCCCTCCAGTATGCCATATGAGTATCAAATTCTCCAAGCTCCCTTTCCCCTCCTGTATGCTATATGAGTATCAAATTCTCCAAGCGCCCCTTCCTCTCCTGTATGCCATATGAGTATCAAATTCTCCAAGCTCCCCTTCCCCTCCTGTATGCCATATGAGTATCAAATTCTCCAAGCTCCCTTTCCCTCCAGTATGCCATATGAGTATCAAATTCTCCAAGCTCCCCTTCCCCTCCAGTATGCCATATGAGTATCAAATTCTCCAAGCGCCCCTTCCTCTCCTGTATGCCATATGAGTATCAAATTCTCCAAGCTCCCCTTCCCCTCCAGTATGCCATATGAGTATCAAATTCTCCAAGCGCCCCTTCCTCTCCTGTATGCCATATGAGTATCAAATTCTCCAAGCTCCCTTTCCCCTCCAGTATGCCATATGAGTATCAAATTCTCCAAGCGCCCCTTCCTCTCCTGTATGCCATATGAGTATCAAATTCTCCAAGCTCCCCTTCCCCTCCAGTATGCCATATGAGTATCAAATTCTCCAAGCGCCCCTTCCTCTCCTGTATGCCATATGAGTATCAAATTCTCCAAGCTCCCCTTCCCCTCCAGTATGCCATATGAGTATCAAATTCTCCAAGCTCCCTTTCCCCTCCAGTATGCCATATGAGTATCAAATTCTCCAAGCTCCCTTTCCCCTCCAGTATGCCATATGAGTATCAAATTCTCCAAGCTCCCCTTCCCCTCCAGTATGCCATATGAGTATCAAATTCTCCAAGCTCCCTTTCCCCTCCAGTATGCCATATGAGTATCAAATTCTCCAAGCTCCCTTTCCCCTCCTGTATGCTATATGAGTATCAAATTCTCCAAGCGCCCCTTCCTCTCCTGTATGCCATATGAGTATCAAATTCTCCAAGCTCCCCTTCCCCTCCTGTATGCCATATGAGTATCAAATTCTCCAAGCTCCCTTTCCCTCCAGTATGCCATATGAGTATCAAATTCTCCAAGCTCCCCTTCCCCTCCAGTATGCCATATGAGTATCAAATTCTCCAAGCTCCCTTTCCCCTCCAGTATGCCATATGAGTATCAAATTCTCCAAGCGCCCCTTCCTCTCCTGTATGCCATATGAGTATCAAATTCTCCAAGCTCCCCTTCCCCTCCAGTATGCCATATGAGTATCAAATTCTCCAAGCGCCCCTTCCTCTCCTGTATGCCATATGAGTATCAAATTCTCCAAGCTCCCCTTCCCCTCCAGTATGCCATATGAGTATCAAATTCTCCAAGCTCCCTTTCCCCTCCAGTATGCCATATGAGTATCAAATTCTCCAAGCTCCCTTTCCCCTCCAGTATGCCATATGAGTATCAAATTCTCCAAGCTCCCCTTCCCCTCCAGTATGCCATATGAGTATCAAATTCTCCAAGCTCCCTTTCCCCTCCAGTATGCCATATGAGTATCAAATTCTCCAAGCGCCCCTTCCCCTCCTGTATGCCATATGAGTATCAAATTCTCCAAGCTCCCTTTCCCCTCCAGTATGCCATATGAGTATCAAATTCTCCAAGCTCCCCTTCCCCTCCTGTATGCCATATGAGTATCAAATTCTCCAAGCTCCCTTTCCCCTCCAGTATGCCATATGAGTATCAAATTCTCCAAGCTCCCCTTCCCCTCCAGTATGCCATATGAGTATCAAATTCTCCAAGCTCCCCTTCCCCTCCTGTATGCCATATGAGTATCAAATTCTCCAAGCTCCCTTTCCCTCCAGTATGCCATATGAGTATCAAATTCTCCAAGCTCCCCTTCCCCTCCAGTATGCCATATGAGTATCAAATTCTCCAAGCTCCCTTTCCCCTCCAGTATGCCATATGAGTATCAAATTCTCCAAGCGCCCCTTCCTCTCCTGTATGCCATATGAGTATCAAATTCTCCAAGCTCCCCTTCCCCTCCAGTATGCCATATGAGTATCAAATTCTCCAAGCGCCCCTTCCTCTCCTGTATGCCATATGAGTATCAAATTCTCCAAGCTCCCTTTCCCCTCCAGTATGCCATATGAGTATCAAATTCTCCAAGCTCCCTTTCCCCTCCTGTATGCCATATGAGTATCAAATTCTCCAAGCTCCCTTTCCCCTCCAGTATGCCATATGAGTATCAAATTCTCCAAGCTCCCCTTCCCCTCCTGTATGCCATATGAGTATCAAATTCTCCAAGCTCCCCTTCCCCTCCAGTATGCCATATGAGTATCAAATTCTCCAAGCTCCCTTTCCCCTCCAGTATGCCATATGAGTATCAAATTCTCCAAGCGCCCCTTCCTCTCCTGTATGCCATATGAGTATCAAATTCTCCAAGCTCCCCTTCCCCTCCAGTATGCCATATGAGTATCAAATTCTCCAAGCGCCCCTTCCTCTCCTGTATGCTATATGAGTATCAAATTCTCCAAGCTCCCTTTCCCCTCCAGTATGCCATATGAGTATCAAATTCTCCAAGCTCCCCTTCCCCTCCTGTATGCCATATGAGTATCAAATTCTCCAAGCTCCCTTTCCCTCCAGTATGCCATATGAGTATCAAATTCTCCAAGCTCCCCTTCCCCTCCAGTATGCCATATGAGTATCAAATTCTCCAAGCTCCCTTTCCCCTCCAGTATGCCATATGAGTATCAAATTCTCCAAGCGCCCCTTCCTCTCCTGTATGCCATATGAGTATCAAATTCTCCAAGCTCCCCTTCCCCTCCAGTATGCCATATGAGTATCAAATTCTCCAAGCGCCCCTTCCTCTCCTGTATGCCATATGAGTATCAAATTCTCCAAGCTCCCCTTCCCCTCCAGTATGCCATATGAGTATCAAATTCTCCAAGCTCCCTTTCCCCTCCAGTATGCCATATGAGTATCAAATTCTCCAAGCCCCCTTCCCCTCCTGTATGCCATATGAGTATCAAATTCTCCAAGCCCCTTCCTCTCCTGTATGCCATATGAGTACCAAATTCTCCAAGCCTCCCTTCCCGATTATGTACCCTAGAAATTTCAATTGTCTCTTTCTGATTCTAAGTATAAGCAAACTTGTCTACAGCTTTCTTAAAACTTCCTCGTTACTCACATTCCATAGTATTCTCATCATCTATTCAAATTTCTCCTTCATCCGTGAAGAAATTGTTCAGCTGTCATTGCCATATAGAAGGACCGATGTTACAGTTTTGTGCTCTTTTCTTTGTTTCTAATGAAATCTGCCTATTTCTTAAAACTTTGGTAACTGTCGCTATCCGAATACGCCTTTGGATTCCGTCTTCTCTTAAAACTTTTTTTGCTTGCTTCATTTTGGTACCGCTATTTTGTCACTTGTATGTTGGGCTAATCCCTTTATCGAGAAACATATATTCTGCCTTCTTGCAATTGATGCTTAGTCCTTTTTTCTCGCTTTCTTTTACTACGTTCTTGTAGTAGTTCCTGAAGTTTCCTTTCTTTGTCTGCTATCAACCCTGCATATTTAATATTATTAAGACTGTGTCTCCCATTAATGAATCCTGGTAGAACTTGTAATTCTCTTTGGATGACCTCAATGTAAAGATTGAATAAGTCTGGTGTGAAGAACCATTCTTGTCTTATGCCCCTTTCTTTTTTTGTACATTGACTGATATGCAGGCGGATTGCTTCCAGTAGAAGTTCGGGGTTAAACCTTCCAAAATATGTCAAGCCTACTTAACAGTTCTAGTAAGTCTTTGTGCTACACTTTATTAAACACTTTTGCATAATCTATAAAGCATACGTGACATCCTTTTGCAATTTTTTTTGTTCTTTCTGATATTATTCTTGGTTTTGACATCTCCAATGTGTAATTCGTTTGTTTGGCTCTTCTTTTTGCTGAAAACCATACATTTTTATCTTCTAGCAATTTATATTTTGTCCTGTCTTCTGGCTTTTCTTTACTACTTTCGGTAGGGATTCCTATATTTCCTGTTCTATATCTGCTATCAACACTGTGTAATCTTCATATCTAATATTATTAGGAGTGTGGCCGCCAATAATTAATTCCAGTGGGAATTCTAAAAAAAAAATCACCTCACTCTAACGGCTAATCCATGTCTTATGCCCCTTTCTTTTTTGACTGATATGCAGACGGTTTGCTCCCAGCATAAGTTCTGGGTTATTCTAATATCATTAAGTATTCAAAATTCGGTCTTTTTAAATGGAGCTTGAACATAAACATCTGACATTGGTGGGTACAAAGCTAAATGGTGTGTCGATATTAATAAAAGCTTGGAATGGATGCACATGTTTGTCAAAAGCAAAATGCAAATACCGTAAGATGCACGCGTGTATCATGCAGTTGTCAAATTGTTAAAAGATTGCATTTGAACCTCTTGGGCTCAAAATTGGTGTTCTTGCAATAAATAAATAAATAAATGTTGAAGCCATCAAGCACGGGTCAATGGTGGCATCAAACAAACTGTCTTTTTTTTAAATTTAAACTAAGTTTAGTAAATAGAAAGTTAAGAAAATAATTGAAATTTCGCCTCAATTGTTTAACTGATGAAATGTGTGCTAATAATCTAATTAGTAGGAAAGGAGTTCTAATGTCACATAAGCCAAAAAAAAGAAGTTTTTTTTTTAATCGAGAAAGATATTATTTATGAAATCGAACACGTTCAAAATCTCATCACTTGGTAGCATTTAAATTAGTAGAAAAAACAAATTATCTTACTCTGTTATAAAGCAATGTTTTATTGATGAAACTCACTATCAATCGCTTACAAGATCAGCCTGATTGCTACCGGCTTACACAAAAGGAAACCAAGTCCCTGAAGAATATTATGAAACTGAAACTACTTTTATCAACTGTTGCGTGTTGGTGGGTCACAGGAAAATTGAAAATAGGCAGGAAGCTCCTCGAAGTTCTCGACAAAATCCATAGACGGATATGCAATGTGATCGGTCATGAATTGGGGTCTCGACACCAGTCACTTTCTCATCGACGTAATGTGGCTTCCTTCTGTCTTTTCTGTAAATATTTTCATGGCATCTGCTCTGACAGGCTATTGTCACTGCTGACTCAACTGCATGAATTTAAGCGTGCTACTAGGTTGACATCTCGGTCTCACCCTTTTACTGTCTGTTATGGGAACTTACCCATAATAGTAATGGACTAGTCTGTACCCCATAAATACTGCGCCTCAAGAGGAAGCAGAAGTGACAGAGACAGTGAGTCAGACGGAGTGAGTGAGTCGGACAGTCGGCTAGACAATTACTGTAAGACATTGGAATAGTGATACTTCGAGACAACATAGATTTCTCTAACCTAACCTGATTATTATTACTAACACTTCTACTCTTTTGTACATATATTCTATTTGTAATATATGTCTGTGTTATTCCATACCTGTGTTTGAGTTATTCTTCATTGGGTCTACCTTGAACCATCACCGTGGTACAAGCACCTGGACCATAACACTGTCGAAACAGTTAAATGTAACCGCCTGCCTTACTCCAGCAGCTTCTTCTCTCACACTTCTCGACAGTAGAACCCCCTTCTTCGTACTTGCTTCTCTGATAACTATAATCTTCAAAAATTTAAATGTAATGTCAATCGACATCTTCTGCTACCTTGATTCCCGTTCTTCTTTTTATCCTCCTCTGTTCTTGTTTTTATCCATTCCTCAACCCCCCCAACCTATACCCAGTCTTTTCCCTTACTTACAGTCTCTGTAGTCCCCTTGCATACTTGTAGCACTCCCGCTTTGCTTCGAGTTTTTCTTCGTTGCTAAATCACGTGATGCTACTATTTACAGAACTTCAAGCAAGACCTTTGAAACTGGTGCACTAAACCCCAAAAGCAATACTTGTCCTTTAAGTCGTTTGATCAGGGAAATAACGTTAGGCAAAAAGAATGGACTGAGACAAAATTCGCAAAAATGACAATAAAAGCAACAGGGGGTAGGAGGAGTAGATTATAGTTTCTTTTATTATTTGTCAGGTGACAAGATTTTCGTTATGTCACTCTTCTTAACTGGGGTGTCAGTAAAGTGTTAAAGCATAAACGCAATGTTTACGCAGGCCCATGACACATTTCTATTTCCACGATTTAACTCAAAAACTTAATATATGGATTTGAATAAAATAAGATTCAAACATAAAAACTACTTCCGCTGAACGACTAATTATAAAAGATTCATAAATGTTTAGTAATTATTTTTTTTTATTGAACTTGTTTCCGAAAGAGTATAAGAAAAGAAAGCAATATGAAAATGAATACATTTTCAAACAACAAATTTACAGTCGTCAGACTAAAATAGTGTAGCAGACATAAACACAACCGGAGTCGAATGGCAGAAATGGTAAACAAGATTAGTCTCGACGAAAGAGACTTCGTCTTTGTCTGGCATGAAGGACTTCAATTTGAGAGAAGGCGAGTGCGTCGTTCCGTCAAACGAGACCCTTCTTTGTTGTCAAATCAAATCACCCCTACGCGACAGATCTATTTTGGCGCCAACTCAGTCTGAGCCTGTCACGTGGTACAACATACTATTAAAACCAAACACGAGTAATTCTAGCCTTCTCTCTTTCGTCACGCTCCCTCTTGGTTCTCTCTCGCGTCTCAACTCTGCTGCCAAAATGTGACTCTTAAAGAACTCCCGTCTTGACTAATGCAGTCAGACGTAAAAGAACTTTACAACAATTCATGCAAGTATAATTCTGAACTATTACCAACTTGTACAATGCACAATTCCAAACATTCAACACGTACTCATTCTTCTAAACTACAATTTAATAATCAATTTATTCGTTATGAGCTTAGGTACAAATATTACCTAGTCTAAGAGACACAACTCTGTCTTACATCAAATACTTAATAAATTCAATTGTTATGTTTTGAATCATTATTTTTGTCTTTTATTAATTGTTGTGGATGGAAGATTATGGAACACGCACAATTTTAAGCCTTCTGATCATTCAAACCTTCTGGTATCTCTTAACGTTTTCACACAACCGCAACAAGTATGCTGAACCACATTTGATATTTCCCCTTCTACGTACGTCGCTGTCAAATGGAGAAGAAATAGAACTGCTTTTATTTAATCACCACAGAGAACCATCCATGCCTTTTATCAGTATGGTTGATGCTAAACATAAGAAAAGCGACTCTCTGCGTCTTCTTGAGCCCACGGTTTCCCCTGACATGAAGTGGTTACATTGTAATGAATCTACTGCCGAGTCTGTTCTTAGTAAAGTTGATTCATTGTATTGTACCAGACAATTTCTTTCGTCCGAATTAATGTTGCACATTTACAAATCTACCATTCGCCCATGTATTGCATATTGCAGCCATATCTGGGCTGGTGTTCTTGCTATATATCTCGAGATTAATGGCAAAATTCAAAGCTGGATCTGTGATGTAATCGATCCTAACATGGCCCCTCGACTTCAGCCACTTTCTCACCGATGTGACATGACGTAACGTGACTTCCCTCTGTCGTTTCTACAACTATATTTCACGGCATTGGTCCTGATGACCTCTCATCCTTGCTGACTTGACTGCACAGATTTAAGCGGGGTACTACATTGGCAACTAGTTCTCACCGTTGAACTCGACAGATGTCATTTATATTCTGATACTTTCTTTTCTCTCACTTCTCGCCTGTGGAGCTTCCTTTCGATTCCTTGCTTCCTTGTCACCTACAATCTCCAGAAATTAAAATGCAACACCAATCACCTTCTTCTGTCTTCCTGAATCATGTTCTTTTATTCTCCTTTCTCCTTACTAAAGTTTTCTCATTCACTTTCACTCTCAGTAACTCTATGCGCTATCGTCTTGCTTTGGGGTGAAATGATTTTTTTCAAAAAATGATCTTTTTTAAAATTTTGGCTAATATCAAAATGTCAACATTTCTTATCAAGAAAGTGGGTTTCGGTAGATTCCTAGAAGCTTTTTCGTAGTGAAGATGTCGGATCAAAGTGAGATCCACCCTGGGCTTAACAACAACCGGTGACACGAATAGGCAAACGTCTCAACGACGCAAGCTGACCGAAATAGTTATGGACTAAACATAATCTGACACAAGGCTATCGTAATAAGTGAGCCCAGTAAGGAATGGACTCGATTCTAGGATCGATCTGTGAGAGGATCGTGATTAATAAACGCGCCATAAATACAATATACATTCGTGCGATTTCTTCTTGAAGATTCATGAAATCGTATAGCATCGTATAACATCGATAAAAATCAGATATTTGCGATAAAAAAAGCCAAAGAAAGAGTGATTGTATCTATCGTGGAAAGATTCATTGGGATAAAAAAAGAAGGAATAACAACAGAAATGATAATAGAAGAAGAAGAAGAAGAAGAAGAAGAAGAAGAACAAGAACAAGAACAAGAAGAACAAGAAGAAAAGAGGAATAATAATAATAATATTAATAAGAGGTAGAAGAAGAGGTAAAAGAAGAAGAAGAAGAAGAGGAAGAAGGAGAAAGATAGGCAGAAGAAGAGGAAGGAGAATAACAAGAAAAAGAAGAAAAGAGGAAAAATAAGAATAATAAGAAGAAGAGGTAGAAGAGGTAAAAGGAGAGGAAGAAGAAGAAAAAGAAGAGGGAGAAGGAGAAAGAGAGGTAGAAGAAGAGGAAGAGGAAGGAGAATAAGGACAAGAAAAAGAAGAATAAGAAGAAAAGAAAAAGAAGAGGAAGAAGAACAAGAAAAAGAAGAATAGGAAAGAAGAAGAAGAAGAAGAAGAAGAAGAAGAAGAAGAAGAAGAAGAAGAAGAAGAAGAAGAAGAAGAATATAAGAAGGGGAAAAAGCGGAGAAAGAAGAAAATGAAGACGAAGAGGAAGAAGGAGAGGGAAAACAAGAATAGGAAAAAAGAAGAAGAGAGGAAGTGGAGAAGGAGAGGTAAAAGGAGAGGAAGAAGAAAAAGAACAACAAGAAGAAAATTAAAAGAAGAAAAGAAAAAGAAGAAATATTGGATTTAGATGCAATTAATTAATGAAGGGTTTATAAGAATGCCTGATGCTGAGATGTGCTTTGTGTCGTCGTCATGGAAATCGGCCCGGAATGAGAAATCAATAGAGCTGCGTTCGAATTCCAGTTGGGTTTGTTACATTCACTTACACGCAAATCACCTTGAGAAAATTATGAATCCATCTCTTAACACCCACCCACCTAACTATGGGTTGAATAGCCAGACAGACTAAGTCCTACAGTTTTGGTTAGCCAGTCTACCGCAGGAAGAAACGACAAAACCTACTGCAGAGAAAATCAGGAGGCACTCATGAATTGAAAGCGTCTATCACGATAACACACTTAATTTACTGACTGGTGAGAACATGATGGCCAGACAATTGGCGAAAAGATTTTAATTTCTATGTCACCTACAAATGAATCCATGGATTATTCAAATCAATATCCACATTGTTCGTTCCATTGATGTCTGTGCAGTTATGGTGATGGGGGGGGGGTAGAGTTCTCGTTGTTAATTGTTGCTTGTATCAGAAGGTAGATAAATAGTAGCAGTCCTTCGGGACAGCCGCTAGTTTGGCCTAAAGGTTCAACAAGCGATCAAATTGAGGTCACCATAACATAAACAAAATAACATACGAAAGAGAAGGGTATATCAAAAACACTTTGTATTTAAATGCAACATCAATGAATAGTACAATGTTTCTTGATTTACACGCACAAAGTCCGTTATAAAATGTTCATTCATAGAAGAGAAATCCGATTATTAAAAGAATATAAGTGTCTTTTGTTAATACTTAAGTTCATGACGTGCTGGTCACAGGAGATGAAAGGTGAGGTCAATGGGTTGGTAGGAGTCCTTTGATATCTCCGTTGGTGAAGGAAGGCTGAAGGCATCGGGTTTGACGGGTGAGAAAAGCGTAGCGACATTCACTGACGGTACTTCAAAGCTTTCTGTCTTAGAAGTGAATTTATCGCTCTATTTATGTGTGCCCTTCGGATCAGAGTCAGTCTGCTGAAACAAACTGTTGGGTATGGCGCGGAGCTGTTTAATTGGTGGAAAATTGCTTATCGTTCTTTTTATTTCTTTTTAGTTTTCCACCGGAAATTCTGCGTGGAGCCGGGTGCGCAGAGACCAGTATTGGTCATTTGCTGTCTAAACCTCTGAGGGTTAATATCCGGTCCTTCGCTTGCTCCGTGCCACCACATAACTTTCGCCCCAGTAAACGGAGTTGTTGTTGTTTTTTTTTTTGTTTTGTTTTTTGTTTTTTTTTAGTAATAAAAATATGTGTTTTCTTTCTTCCATTTAACCGTTCTACCGGACTTCGTTCTAGTTTCTGGTTTGTTATCATTAGTTTCTTCGGAACCAGATAGGGAGTTATCCAAATCCGGTCTTGATCCAATGGCATCTTTTGATTTTATATTTTCAGAAATATATGCAGGTTTTAGTCTATCTATTGAAACATTACTATGTACGTCATCCGATCTTTTAATAGTAAAATATTTTTCATGACGACTTAATACTTGGAATGGACCTGTGTATGGAGCTTCCAATGGCTTTCTTACTCTGTCTGTTCTTAGCCAGATACTTTTACATGTTTGTAAATCTTTTGGAATGTAAGAATTAGGTATTGTATGCAGGTGTCCCCTGGATAATTTGTCCATGTCAAATTTTTGCATCTCGTCGGCTAGAATTTTAACGTGCGAGTTTGTCATTTCACTATTCTCGTTCTTGATAGAGTCAATTAACAATCGGGGGACTTGTGCATGACTCCCTGTTACTGCAGTAAATGAAGAATAGTTTGATTCGTTAGGTGTTATCCTCATTCCCAAAAGGACGATAGGAAGAGCTGACAACCACGATTCTTTCCTGGCTATAATAGCCGTTTTTAAAGTTCTGTGTGCTCGCTCAACTAATCCATTCGTTTGCGGATGGTACGCCGTTGTTCGTAATCTGTGGAAGCCTATTATTTTTGATAGTTCTGAGAATAATTCGGATTCAAATTGGCTTCCTCTGTCCGTAACGACATGAAGAGGAACCCCGAATCGGGAGATCCACAGATTGACAAAAGCCGTTGATATTGATTTTGCCGTAATTTCTGTTATTGGGCATGCTTCTATCCATCTCGTATTTCTATCAATGCATGTTAATAAATATCGATATGGTGAAAAATAAGGGTCAGTTTGGTTCTTTACTGGTGGTAAGGGACCGACAATATCCACATGCACCGTTTCAAAACGACTGGAAGGTAATTCAAATGGATTTACTTTGCTCTTTGTGTGTTTTATTATTTTTGCTTGTTGGCAGTGTTGGCATTCTGTGCACCAGGTTTTTATTGACTTGTCCATCTTCGGCCAATAGTATCTGGATTTTATTATTTTTCTTGAAGATGTTATTCCTGGATGTGATAGATTATGCAGACTGTCAAATACCGATTTTCTGAGCTTTTCAGTCACAAAAGGTCGTGGAAAAGGTAATGTCGTGTCACATAATATGGTTTCATTTTGATTTATTGTGTATGGTTTCAGTTGATCTTTGAATGCCTGAATTTCATTGTCAGTAGCTTGATGCTTCATTATTTCTTGTAAGTCACATATATCAATAGTGATCGCGTTGACAGGTCGTGATAAACAATCAGCTACTATATTTTGTGAACCTCTTATATGTGAAATGTCATTTACATATTCGCTGATAAAACAGAGGTGACGCTGTTGTCTATCTGATTTTAAGGAAGACTGGCTTTTAAAAGCACTGCAAAGTGGTTTGTGATCCGTCAGTAACATTACATTTCTGCCTTCTATTAAATGTTTAAAATGGAGTACTGCTAGATAGGCAGCTAGTAGTTCTCTGTCAAAAGTAGAATATTTTTGTTGGGTTTGGGATAATTTCTTTGAAAAGAAACCTATGGGGATGGGTTGATTATCAATCATTTGATGAAGTGCTGCACCCACCGCATAATTCGAACTGTCTGTTACAAGTTGATAGTTGTTAGCTTTCGAGCTGGGGAAAGCCAAAACAGTTACATTTGATAAAGACTTTTTCATATTTTCGAAAGATTCAATTTCTTCCTTTGTTAGGGTTAATGACTTGGAATTTTGGTTTAAACGTATTTTTTCCGTGAGAGGTAGTATGATATCGCTGAAATTTGGCACAAGTTTTCTGTAAAAATTTGCCATTCCGATGAATCGGCGTAGTGATTTGGAATCGTTTGGTTGAGGAAATTCACTTAATTCATTCAACTTTTTAGCACTGGGTTTGAGACCACTAGCAGAAATATGAAATCCTAAAAAGTCTAATTCATTAGCACTAAATATGCATTTGGAGAGACAAATTTTAAAATCGTACTCACTCAGTTTTTGTAGTACTATGTCGATATGCTTGGAATGAGTTTCTTCATCTTCTGAGAATATAAGGATATCGTCGATATATACAAAGGTATAATCAGTATCACGAAAGATATTGTCCATCATTCTCTGAAAAGTACATGATGCGTTCCGTAGTCCGAAAGGCATATAGTTATATTCAAATAACCCAAAAGGGGTAGAGATGGCTGTCTTGCAAACATCCTCCGGATGTACAGGTATCTGATGATAAGCAGACGACAGGTCTATCTTTGAAAAGAACTTCTTATTATGAAGCTTCGAAGACAAGGAATTTATATTTGGGACTTGATATCGATCGGCTTTTGTTATGGTATTTAAATGTCTGTAATCGCCAACAGGTCTATATGTGCCGTCTGACTTCGGTACCATATGTAAGGCTGAACTCCATTCAGAGTTTGAAGGGGAAATTATTCCTGCCTTTAGGAGTTTCTTGAATTCCTCTTTTGCAATTTCACATCTCTGAGCTGATAATTGTCTGGCTCTGGAGAAAGTAGGAGGGTTGCTACCAGTTTCTATTCTATGGAATATCTTTGGTTTTGTTGCATTCGTGTCGCGATGAGGAGAAATTAAGTTTGGGTATTTCTCCAGAATTGCTCGTACCATTTTGTTAGCATCTTTATTCGGTACTAAATCTATATTCATGATAATAGACGATGGATGTGCATCGGATTGTCTATTAGTCATTTTATCAATCAGCTTATTGTTTGTGCAGTCCACCATTAGCCCGAAATGGTTTAGGAAATCGTATCCTAGGAGTGGCTGAGCAGTTTCGGCTATTATAAATGTCCAGGTAAATTCTCGTCTGAGGTTCCGTAGTGTTAGATTCAGTACTGCTTGTCCTGAGCATTCAATCTTTTGACCGTTGGCAGACACTAAAGAGATATTGGTTGGGTATGTTACAGCTCCGCTTAAATATCTCTTCGGAAGTATAGATACGGCAGCTCCTGTATCCACAATAAAATTTAAACTTTGAGCTCCTAACCGTGCGGCTACAATGAGAAGCGGCGAGGAAATGGAAGCTAACACCTCTCGCCTAGTTAGTTTTCCGAAGTCTCACGAGGAACTGGTGAATTTGGGCGAGAGTTGGGTTGCATTTGAACATTCCGTTTATTTGGCCATCTGCACCACGGCTTACAAAATTTTGCACGTTCCGCAAAGTATAAATGCGCTCGGCAAATTAGAGGTTTTTGGTCCTTGTTAAAAGGGCGAACACTGGTAGGGAATTTATTTTCACTGTGGGAACAGCCATGTATCCTTTTAGTTTCATTTTTATTTTGCTGTTCATCCCTTTGCTTCCCCGAAATCTGTCGAATATGTGCGGTGTCTTGTTTGTTAAAATATAATAGTAAGTCATCCGCCATTCTTCCAAGGCGATCTGTGTCTAAATCGACTTGTGCCGCTACCACTGGTTTAATGGAGTGAGGTAGGGCTTGAATAAATTTGTGACGTACGATATCGTCCCCTACGCCAATTCGGCTTGCTAATGACATAAGTTCATTCAGGTATACTGAGGGACGACCTGTTACAGTCGATGACGACATTAATTTGTCCAGCATCTCTGGTTTTGTTTTCTCGTAAGCGCCCGTCACTGCTTCTCTTAGTGCGTCGTAATCTTTTGATTGCAGTATAGTTGGCTGTATATTTCCTACTACGTCCACAGGGAGAGCTGCCAAAGTGTTAAAAAATTTTTGACTGGTCTGTCTTATATTTGCAATATTAAATTGCGCCTCCATTATCGCAAACCAAGCTATTACGTTTGATTCAATGAAGTTTGGTGGTTTTATCGCAACAGCTTGGATTGGTTGGTTTTGATTAATTGTAGTTTCTTCAGCGTCATCTGCCATGTTTTTGGTTTGTGTTGAATAAAAATTCTAATTTTGTGACAGTTCAATTTTTTTTTTTTTTTTTTTTTTTTGTGCGTGCGTGCGTGTATATATATGTGTTAAAATCACGTCGGGCGTCACCACTTATGGTGATGGGGGGGTAGAGTTCTCGTTGTTAATTGTTGCTTGTATCAGAAGGTAGATAAATAGTAGCAGTCCTTCGGGACAGCCGCTAGTTTGGCCTAAAGGTTCAACAAGCGATCAAATTGAGGTCACCATAACATAAACAAAATAACATACGAAAGAGAAGGGTATATCAAAAACACTTTGTATTTAAATGCAACATCAATGAATAGTACAATGTTTCTTGATTTACACGCACAAAGTCCGTTATAAAATGTTCATTCATAGAAGAGAAATCCGATTATTAAAAGAATATAAGTGTCTTTTGTTAATACTTAAGTTCATGACGTGCTGGTCACAGGAGATGAAAGGTGAGGTCAATGGGTTGGTAGGAGTCCTTTGATATCTCCGTTGGTGAAGGAAGGCTGAAGGCATCGGGTTTGACGGGTGAGAAAAGCGTAGCGACATTCACTGACGGTACTTCAAAGCTTTCTGTCTTAGAAGTGAATTTATCGCTCTATTTATGTGTGCCCTTCGGATCAGAGTCAGTCTGCTGAAACAAACTGTTGGGTATGGCGCGGAGCTGTTTAATTGGTGGAAAATTGCTTATCGTTCTTTTTATTTCTTTTTAGTTTTCCACCGGAAATTCTGCGTGGAGCCGGGTGCGCAGAGACCAGTATTGGTCATTTGCTGTCTAAACCTCTGAGGGTTAATATCCGGTCCTTCGCTTGCTCCGTGCCACCACACAGTATCGCCTGCTTATCCTTCAAGCCAGCCCTTTCTGTTGACGCGGGAAATTTTCGAGGCAATTTGAAAACGAGAAACTTAACAAAAAGAGAAAACTTAAGCATAAAAGAAATGTTTTTTATTGGGACCCTGAGCTAATAGTTTGGGTTTTTATATATTTAATATATGGAAGCCCACAAGAGTGATAATTATATTCAATTATTTAACTCCCCAAATCGCTGATTCATCTGTCGATATTTAATGATCTTAATTTAATCTTCTACAAAAGAGAAAATCATGGGAAAACTCAGTAATATCGAAACTCACTACAGCAGTAAAGGTATGAGATCATTTGCGAACCACATTTCATCTTTGTTAATTTAGTTACAACGTTTCAGCCGATGCATTCTCCAGCCATCCTCAAATGCCTGTTGCATCTGGTAGTTCTTGATTACCATCTAGTATATTTTTGGACAGTGATGAAATCACAGCTCCGAGCGTTATAGTTTTGTGCAGACTCGCGATATTTTCGAGCTGCTCTTAATTTAAAGCAATATACTTCGACGTTTATTTGGCCGCCATGAAATGACAAATTCACAGCTCGTTTCTCAAAGATTCGTTTCATAAGACAGAAAACCGGACAAAGAAAACAAAAATATTGGATTGTGATTGATGAGAATATCATATTAATTTCAAAAGAGATTCAGGATATTTACCAACATATCTATCTATCTATCTATCTATCTATCTATCTATCTATCTATCTATCTATTTCAGTCTGCTCATTATCTATCTATCTATCTCAGTCTGCTCATTATCTATCTATCTATCTCAGTCTGCTCATTATCTATCTATCTATCTATCTATCTATCTATCTATCTATCTATCTATCTATCTATCTCAGTCTGCTTATTATCTATCTATCTCAGTCTGCTCATTATCTATCTATCTATCTATCTATCTATCTCAGTCTGCTCATTATCTATCTATCTATCTATCTATCTATCTATCTATCTATCTCAGTCTGCTCATTATCTATCTATCTATCTATCTATCTATCTATCTATCTATCTATCTCAGTCTGCTCATTATCTATCTATCTATCTCAGTCTGCTCATTATCTATCTACCTATCTATCTATCTCATTGTGCTCACATGTATCTATCTATCTATCTCATTGTGCTCACATTTATCTGTCTATCTATCTATCTATCTATCTATCTATCTCAGTCTGTTCATATCTATCTATCTATCTATCTATCTATCTATCTATCTCAGTCTGTTCATACATATCTCAGTCATAGCTATCTATCTATCTATATCAGTCTATATTCATATCTATCTATCTATCTATCTATCTATCTATCTATCTCAGTCTATTCATATCTATCTATCTATCTATCTATCTCAGTCTATTCATATCTATCTATCTATCTATCTATCTACCTATCTATCTATCTATATTAGTCTTTTCATATCTATGTATGTATGTATGTATGTATATATATATATATATATATATATATATATATATATATATATATATATATATATTAGTTTGATTATGACTGTATATTTCAGTCTGTTCATATCTATCTATCTATCTATCTATCTATCTATCTATTTAAGTCTTTTCATATCTATCTCAGTCAGTACATATATATATATATATATATATATATATATATATACACCTAGCCCAAATAATTCAACTATTTACAGTTTATGCACGCAAATATCGCTCAGCTTCAGCCTCAAACGACAGTAACATACATTCTTCCTCTCTTCCTTTAATCACCCCGTGACCTATATACACACATTACTTTACATATACAACCAGCTAGGTAGGCGTATTGAGGCGTGTAATTTATTCCTATGTCCGCACAAACGCTTTCTCTCCGATATTGAGTAAATCTTTCTTTATAAATATAGGAAATGAAAATTTCATACTCTCTCTATATAATATTTGTATTTCTGAAAAATAGAATAATTTATTTGCTGGGAAAGACACCAGTGAATACGTGGTTCCTCGCTCCTCAAAGCCTCCAATCTCCCGATCAGAGGCCTTGCTGCCGGGTGTAGTTTATCGTCATATCCAAGACAAAACCTTGCTGCCTACAACAGGCGCTGTACTGTGCTGTTGGTGGTTGTCCCGGAGAGGTTCAATTGCGAGACTAATAAAACCTGAAACCATTTGTTCACCATTTCTATGGCAATCTTTTACGCCAATTCCATGTTATCAGTCGTTCCAAAAAGTGTGGACAGTCCTGCACATACCTTCAGCACAACTTTCATAATCTCAGTTCCACACATTTACTTGCATCGAGTCCTCTGGCGTGAGAGTTAAGGTAGGGAGGCACGGTGGATAATGGATAGTGACTCGCATTGAGGAATCGGAGAGTCGAGTTCGAATTTCAGCCGAGATCATTACATTCACTTACGTGGTAATACCCTTGGGAAAGGCGTGAATCCCACTCTTCTTTTCCCGACAGCTATGGGTAAATAGCAGGACATACTGAGTTATATAGCTTTGGGTGGTAACCGGCCTAGGATAAAGAAAGATGAATCCAAACCAGCCTAGAGCCTCTCTGTTGCACAATGTGGACTTGTATGCAAGTCATTAGGGTGGCTGAGGTGTCACTGAGTGAGGTCGGATTCTCATATGTCAAAATCGACGGGAGTGTCTTTTATACAAATAAGTTCTTAAAATTCGTAAATTATAATTATAAAAATTACAATTATATGAATTAAAGTTACCCCCTTAGGTAAACATGATAGTTTTAACAGATAATTTTAAATTAACTATAACGGAGGGCATTTATATATGCTTATAATTAGAACAGAGCTCGTTTCATGCGCATTTACAAAAAAATCACAATTATCAATTGCATCATTTTTTTGTCTTAGCAATTCACCCATGAACATGATCTCGTTTGAGATTGAAAGATGGAAAAATAAAAGAAATGAAAAGACTACGGCGCCTTCCTAAATGAATTTAATATCAACATTAAGAAGTCGAGCAGAGAATTATTAAAATAAATAGACATAATATGTCCAGATTATTCAACCAAACATGCCTGAATGAAGATATGCTGCCTATATATATATATATATATATATATATATATATATATATATGTGTGTGTGTGTATATATTACATTCACTTACGTGTTAATACCCTTGGGAAAGATATGAATTCTCTTCTTCTCCCTCCAGCTATGGGTAAATAGCAGGACAGACTGAGTACTATAGCCTTGGACGGCAACTGGTCTAGGAGAAGGACAACTCTGAATTCAAAACTTGTGGAAGGCTGTTTGGGGACCTTGTGGCACGTAGTGTACAGGGTCTCTGTATTCGGCTCTTTAAAAAGTGTGGATGGTTCTGCACAATACCTTCAGCACTATAATCAAATAACATGTGCTGGTGTCTAGCTTTCTTAGTCTTTCTACTCGTTTGTTTTTCTTTCTTTGGACTTGGAGCTTAAGCACTTGACGATTGGTTTCGTATTGTGTTGATGTTCTTGGTTCTTTCTTTTTTTCCCCATTTTTTTCCTCGGGTGCCGATTTGTTCTATTACAAGTGGAGCTATCCGAGGTTTTCGAAACGAGTATTACCATATATATATATATATATATATATATATATATATATATATATATATATATATAAAAGTGAACATTGAAGTCAACAGTCTGTTACATGCTAGACGCAATCATCAGGCCATATATATATATATATATATATATAATTTCTATAAAACTTTGTGTTTCTCTCTCTTTATCGGCTTCTTTTCGCTTTGTCCCTATGACCGAGAACGAACCGTTTTAATTAACAAATTGCACCAAAGAACGAATTGTCGTTTTTGAGTTTTGGAATAAAAGAAAGTTTCTTTAAAAATGCTGTTTCGGATTGTTTTTTCTGACATTTTGTCAAAATTATTTTGATTATCTTTTGAATTTGAGGGGAATTTATACTTTGATATTAAAGAACATTTCAGATCATCATCATCATCATCATTAGGAATCATAATCCTCATCATCATCATCATCATCATCATCATCATCATCATCATCAGCATCATCATCAATAATAATAAAAAGCAAGTATTTATTTGAACAAAGTGTCTATAAACAAAAACGAATTTTTTGTAAGCATTACAATAAGTTTCTATCACCCATTAATGGCCGCAATAAAAATTAAAATCAAAATCCTATATTAATCTTCATGTGTCTTGACCCTTTAGGTGTTGGCCATCATGGCTCTCCCCAACTTCCTATCATTTGTTGTTCTTAGGAATGTTTGTCTTTTTACTATCCCTTCCTTTCTTCGTTCTGTCATCCATTTACACAAGTTCGTTCGGGACGTTACTTACTCTTTCCCTTTGTCCCTTTTGCTTTTAATATGTCTTGTAAGTGTCAAATTTTCCGAGTTTTCTTTCCTCATTATGTATCTAGAAAATTCAACAGTCGCTTTCTAATTCTAAGTATAAGCATCATTTTGTATTCATTTTCCTTAAAACATTTTCGTTACTCCCAAGGTACGTCCATGGTATTCTCAGCAACCTTCTACAGAAAAACATTTCTGCTACTTCAAGTCTTCCCTTCATATGTGAGAAAACTGTCCAGCATTCACTGTCAAAGAGGAAGATTGCTATTATATGACAGTCCAGAACTCTTTCCTTTGTTTCTAATTAAATTTTCCTGTTTCTTAATACTTTGCTTAGCTTTTGAAAACCATCTTTTGCTATTCCAATGCGCCTTCAAATTTCTGTGTCACATTTTCCGTCGTCGGTTAAAATACTTCCCAATTATTTCAATTTTCGGAGATAATTATAAGTTTATTAAAAAAATCCTGGATTAAATATTAGGTTTCTCATTGTAGCCAAATAATGTCCAACTTCCCATTTGCGGGACGACATGCATACAAGTATGGCATTATTTTTTCAATTGACGTCACCACAATTCACTAAGCTGAGCGTAGCCCTTTACAAGGCCCCAAGTTTAGAGCACCCAGTGAGGATCCTAATCACTGTTCTGTTGGACTAGTTCCTTAACCACGGCTAGCATGGATTTTATAATGTGTCTGTAATACGTCTGTAAATATTAAGTTCGAAAAGGAAAGAAAGAAAGAAAGAAGGAAGGAAGGAAGAAAAGAAAGAAAGAAAGAAAGAAAGAAAGAAAGAAAGAAAGAAAGAAAGGAGGAAGGAAAAGAAAACTGAAAAATGGATAGAAAAAGATGTCAGGATAAGAAATGTAAAAAATGTAGATATTTATTAAACTTGACATGTTTATTGAGGGTCATTCAATATCACAAGTGACGGGAATACTTTTCTTTGTAAAAATCTGTAGATGTAAAAATGGTTATTTTTTCCTACGTTTAAAATTTGTCTTCTTTTTCTTAATTTATAACTAAAATTGACAAGCCTCAAACTTTCAAGTCGGAAATGGCAGGCAAAATAAAAGTAACTATGTTTCTTGTTCTTATAAATTCAAGTAATTACTATATATATATATATATATATATATATATATATATATATATATATATATATATATATATATATATATATACACACAGACACAAAGGGTGCGATGGGTCGCCATTTTATATATTTTTTATTTCGCGCATGCGCGTTGTATATTTTTGATTTTGTCGACTGGACAGTCTAATAGAATCAGTTGGGCACCGTCTGTAAGAGAAAGAGCATTATGATGCAATTTACTCCGCCAGAAATTTGGAAACAACATGCCGTACTGTTTTGCATTCGCTCCGGAAGCTCCATTTTCAGATTGTTTAGGTATCAGTCTGGGTGCAGAGGGTTCAAAAAGAGTTTGATGAATCTAATGGTGATTACGATGGTGTTTGGAGTGATCACTAGTGATGGCGACGTTATGCCTCCATTCATCTACCCACGGGGCATCAGACTCAATACGGAGTCCTACATCAAGTGCCTTGAGAAGGTAGTGCTGCCCTGGGTCAAGTGGGTGGATGCCTGCAACAGGACTCTGCACCATGCCACACAAATAGGACAACCCAGTCATGGCTGTTAGACAATTGCTGTGACCACATCACCCCTTAAATCTGGCCACCTAACTCCCCAGACTACCACCCCCTTGATTATTATGTGTGGGGCGCAGTAGATCAAGAGACCAACAAAACTCCTTGTAACATCAAAGTTGAACTACAGGCAAGGATTTATTCAGCATTCATCACCTTAATCGAGGGGACTGCCCAGCAGCGTTGCAGGAGATTCCGAAGTCATCTGAAGGTTGTGAATGAAGCCAATGGCGATATTATTAAATAAATTAACTTTTTGATATTTCAAGATATTTTTGCCTAATTTTGGTAAATATAGCTGTCAAAATGAGAATTGAGTGTTATTTTAATTTTTGCGTAATTTAGATAATAATTTATCCATCGCACCATATATATATATATACATATATATAGTATAGGATATATATATATATCCTATACTATATATATATATATATATATATCCTATACTATATATATATATATATATATATATATATATATATCCTATAATATATATATATATATATATATATCCTATACTATATATATATATATCCTATACTATATATATATATCCTATACTATATATATATATATATATATCCTATACTATATATATATATATCCTATACTATATATATATATATATCCTATACTATATATATATATATATATCCTATACTATATATATATATATCCTATACTATATATATATATATATATCCTATACTATATATATATATATATATCCTATACTATATATATATATATCCGATACTATATATATATATATATATATATCCTATACTATATATATATATATCCTATACTATATATATATATATATCCTATACTATATATATATATCCTATACTATATATATATATATATATATATATCCTATACTATATATATATATCCTATACTATATATATATATATATATATATATCCTATACTATATATATATATCCTATACTATATATATATATATATATATATATCCTATACTATATATATATATCCTATACTATATATATATATCCTATACTATTTATATATATATATCCTATACTATATATATATATATCCTATACTATATATATATATATATATCCTATACTATATATATCTATATCCTATACTATATATATATATATCCTATACTATATATATATATATCCTATACTATATATATATATATCCTATACTATATATACATATATATATATATATATACTATATATATATATACTATATATATATATCCTATACTATATATATATATCCTATATTATATATATATATCCTATACTATATATATATATCCTATACTATATATATATATATATCATATACTATATATATATATCCTATACTATATATATATATATATCATATACTATATATATATATATCCTATACTATATATATATATATCCTATACTATATATATATATATCCTATACTATATATATATATATATATCCTATACTATATGTATATATATATCCTATACTATATATATATATATATATATATGTCCTATACTATATATATATATATATATCCTATATTATATATATATATATATATATATATATCCTATATTATATATATATCCTATACTATATATATATATATATATATGTCCTATACTATATATATATATATATGTCCTATACTATATATATATATATATATATATATATATATATCCTATATTATATATATATATATATATATATATCCTATATTATATATATATATATATCCTATACTATATATATATATATATATCCTATACTATATATATATATATATATATATCCTATACTATATATATATATATATCCTATACTATATATCCTATACTATATATATATATATATATATATATCCTATACTATATATCCTTTACTATATATATATATATATATATATCCTATACTATATATCCTATACTATATATATATATATATATATATATATATATCCTATACTATATATCCTATACTATATATATATATATATATATATATATATATCCTATACTATATATCCTATACTATATATATATATATATATATATATATATATCCTATACTATATATCCTATACTATATATATATATATATATATCCTATACTATATATCCTATACTATATATATATATATATATATCCTATACTATATATCCTATACTATATATATATATATATATATATATCCTATGCTATATATCCTATACTATATATATATATATATATCCTATACTATATATCCTATACTATATATATATATATATATATATCCTATACTATATATCCTATACTATATATATATATATATCCTATACTATATATCCTATACTATATATATATATATATATATATCCTATACTATATATATATATATATATATCCTATACTATATATCGTATACTATATATATATATATATATATATATATATCCTATACTATATATATATATATCCTATACTATATATCCTATACTATATATATATATATATATATATATATATCCTATACTATATATATATATATATATATATATATATCCTATACCATATATATATATATATCCTATACTATATATATATATATATCCTATACTATATATATATATCCTATACTATATATATATATATCCTATACTCTATATATATCCTATACTCTCTCTCTATATATATATATATCCTATACTATATATATATATATATCCTATACTATATATATATATATCCTATACTATATATATATATATCCTATACTATATATATATATATCCTATACTATATATATATTATTCTATACTATATATATATATATCCTATACTATATATATATATCCTATACTATATATATATATATCCTATACTATATATATATATCCTATACTATATATATATATATCCTATACTATATATATATATATATATATATATATATATATATATATATATCCTATACTATATATCCTATATATATATATATATATCCTAGATATATATATATATATATACATATCATATATATATATATATATATATATATATATATATATATATATATATGTGTGTGTGTGTGTGTGTGTGTGTGTGTATGTGTGATTAATGTGAGTAAAATTTGTGACTTATTGATGCAACTTACATCATTCCGATTCCAGAGTTTAGTAGACGGACCTGATCGTCCACTCTTCAGAGGGTATCAGCAATATACTGCTTAAATTTTTTCATTTTTTTCTTTTTATGCACATTTAGCGATGGTGTAAATTTTCTTTTGTATTCTCTGTATTTGCATGCGCTTGTCCGCGCATTCACGTCCGCTCGTCTGCACGGATGTGCGTGGTGATCATTTTGCCCGTTTCTTTCTTACTTTTTTTTTTAAAAATCTGTAGCAGACTTAGTCAGGTTTTCATCTGGCTCTAGACACCTGTCCTATTTTTATTCATTTATTTATTTATTTTTATCTGTGAACATTTTAGTTATTTTTTACTGTTTTGCTAGGGCAGTTGTATTTCGTTTATTTACGTTTTTATACAAAAAGAGATTATAGAATAGAGGAGGTATAGCGGGTTCAGAACGCTCTTGCAGAGACGCCAATAATCCTTGGAGCCGTTGTTAATATTTTTGGTGTTATCGGTGTTGTTGTCATTCTTGTTGAAATAGAATAGTTTCTATCATGCGTTTCATGAAGTGTTCTATTTTTAATGTTAGTTTGGATTTGTAGATACGTAGCTTCGATGTTGGTATATTTTTTAATGAGTTGTTAAAATGTGTAGGTTCCATATTCATGTAAGATATTTTGTTTTTCAGAATTTAATACTGCGAAAAAGTGAGCTAGCAATAGCAAAATTCTACAAGAGTGCTCAACTGAGAATAATTTTTCAGGAGCGAAGACAATAGCGATGTCAAAGATAGCATGAAGCCAAAAAATACTGACATTTTATATGGGATATTGAGAGAAAAAGCTATTTACGGCAAAATGTCTTTGCAATAAAGTGGTCAAAAACAGAGCATTAACAGTGTTTTATTTTTGATCACGGGATTAAGTCACTTCTGTCGACCTTGTTAATAATTATTTGGCTTTTACGATTTGGGGATAAATCAATATCGATTTTTTTCATTTATGTTTTGCCTATATATTTTGGCATAGAGGGTGCTTATATTTTCCCCTAACAATATTCTTAAAACGAAATCTCCATCTAAAAAATATAAGAAGTTAATGTCTGTTGTACATCATTGTCTCCTTTCTGTTGTGTGCAAGCTTGTACAACAAAGTATCATTGACCAATTGTGTCCCCACCGCCAAAATTAGTGACATTGACATTCACGCAAAACTATCACAAAATAGGAGATCAAAGATGAAACAAAAACCCTAACTTTACAGGTCAGATCTTTGACGGCCTGAATTAATTATGGGGTGTGAATTGAACACCGTGGGCGTGAAATCCGGACAGTGATGAAGTGCCTTCTTTTAACTTTTAATATAAGACAGAAGAATGCTCGAAGTCCAGCAGTTCAGTTGCAGCAGTAGAGAAGTAAAGATGCCTAATTTCGTCGGAGCCTTCCTCTCACAGATTCCTTTGCATGTCATGGTTTTAGCAGAGAGACAAGCCACCACATGGAGAACATGACCGGCCTGTTGGCATCCGTTCTCTCAATCTCCGTCTCACATTCGCTTCCTCCAAGAACCGGTACTTTATATGTTCCGCTCCTTGAAAATAAATTGAGTAAAAAGAAAATCTAAAGAGTGTTGACTGTCGTTAACTAAGTGTGTTGATGCAGCGTTTGTGTCCCTACTGATGAACTGCCAATAGACCACTAGAATCCAAAGACGACACAAGAATACAAAGACGACACTAGAATCTATAGACGACGCACAACATAAAACTTATTGCTAAATTTAAAATAGAAAAACTCTTTTCAGAAATTTCTATAACACTTTAACCACGCTGTCTAATAATATCTTACTATTGGAATCTACTCTAAAATGTCACCTGCCACCATAAAATGCTAAGTAAATAAAAAAAACTAATTTTCTTCACCTTCAAGTAGTGCTTTTGTCCCGTCGGATGACGTCACAAAAATTAAAATTTGGCTGTATAATGAAAAAATCTTTCACCTAAAGTTATGAAGAAAATAAAAAAATATTTTGTCAGTTTTCCAGACAGCAACCCATATGACGTCCTCCGCGCTGTAATTAAGAAAAGAACTGGAAAGTCAGTGATAACTATGCTCCGTGAACTTTTCAACAATATTGGCTTCGGTAACAAGACACCGTCACAACGCTTGAAGACTTATTTGAATCAGAATATCGGTGGCAACCGTCATCCAAATATTGGCGCCGATGAAGAACAATACGCTCATCGAAAAATTAGGTCTCCACCAAACTATTTCGCCGCTTCATCTAGTCTCGACTTCTGCTCAGTTTATTTCTACGCCAGATATATACATACTCAGATACCTACTACAAGTAACTTATGACTAACCTTTCTTGCGGATCAGATATAACTAATAGTTCTACTATGACGTCCAACTGTAGCGGATTCGATTGAGTTTGTGGTAAGTGTGTTCACATCGGAAGGTTGCGTGTTCATATCACGTCGGGGTCACTAGTGTAGATGATTGGTAGGGAGGATAATTATTTGTATCGGAATCTTTGGAATAAAACAAACTGACTCAAGGGTTTAAAATAAACAATATATTTTTATTTATTTTCTTTAGAGATATGAGTGGGTTCTTTGAAATCCGGCGTAGCGAAAAGTTCGTTAAAAGGCGGATATTGGTGGCAGTCTGGAGAAATGTCCGTTTGTGGTAGTTTAAAAAGAGACTATGATAGGGACAGTAGTACTTTCAGAAATTAAGTCCATGTTAATCTACCGTGTTTTTCTCGGCCCTGAGGAGAGCAGAAATATCAGTAGAAAAGACCTCTTAACTGCATCTTTACGGGTCACGTATAGCTGGTTTCTACGCGGCAGCGTTCTTTTGTTCCGTCCTCACTTCGTCTCATCTGGCTGTAGCCTAGAGGAATCAGGTGTATATCCTCATGACCAGGCTCTAGAATTTGGCGCGAACATTGGTTTTAGCTAACATCGAAAGTCTCTTTGTATCAATTTTTTGATTGACATTAATTATTTTATTTTCCGGCATACTTTTCTTTTTCATTTTTTATAACGGAAGTTATGCGTGGAGTCTCCTTGATTTTTTGTATTTTTCAGTCATAAATAAGTAAACTCTGCTCCTGCAAACTTCGGTGTTTTTGGCTGGGTTCAGTCTTTTCTTCTTCCTCTTTTTATTTGAGGGTTGCCTTCTCGTTAGTTTTAAGGGAAGTATAGAAAGAGAAGTTTAGAGAGAAAGAAAAAGAAAGTTATAAGGGTTTTAAAGGAAAGCGCAAATACCTTATTTTAATTTTAATTATTTTTATTTTTTTACATTTCATTTTTAATGAGACGCACTACAAGTTAAAATGAAGGAATGCCGAATTTTTTATCCGAAATGAAAACAACAACAACAACAACAACAACAACAACAATAATAATAATAATAATAATAATAATAATAATAATAAAGAAAACAAATGAATTGAAGAGCCTCGTCAATGCTGTAAAATGTATCAGTGAAGTCATCGGTATGGATTTCGGATTAGATAAATATGAAAAAAATAATATTGAAGAAAGGGAGAAATACAGAAACACACTCAATAGATCTAGATTTTGTCACAAAGATTCGGAAACAGGAAGAAGAAGAAACCTATAAATACCTCGAAGTCATTGAAGGAGAAAGTAAGAAAAGCATAACTACAGTCGTGTGCATCTAGTTTCGAATACCGAGTTGATTTAATCAAACAGAATATCAGTCATAAATACTTTGGCTGTCCCTATGATACAATACTGATTCAACATATTTAACTGCACCATAGCTGACACTAAGTAAATAATGTTAAAAAGAGAAAGCTTCTCACTTGCCACTTCATGCATCATCCCAAGGCTGATGTTGATCGTCTGTATGTACCCAGATCCGAAGGAGGCAGAGGAATAGTTCAACTAGATCAGTCTTACAAAATCACAACTGTCGGTCTTCAAAGATATCTGGAAACTACAGAAGACTGGATAATGATCTATGTCAAAGAACATGAAAGAAATAAGAAACTTTATTCAGTAATAAAAGAAGCCAATAGGGAATTTCAAGTAGGTGAAGAAATGCATATAAACCATAACCCACCTACTGCAGCGGCAACGATAAATACCCAGAAACAACTGACCCTCTCTTGTATCAGGTTACACGATGTTAGTACCCACTGAATATAAACTCCGGCGTGATAGACTGGAAAATATGCAATTTTTACGGGAAGGAAAATGGTATGAACGGTTACAGAGATAGGACCTATAAGAATTTTATGAGACTTCAAAATAGACACAGACAGAACAAGTCAAGCTAATCGCCCAAACATCGGGATCGAAGATCACAAAAACAGAATGTGTTCTTTTCTTATTGACATGCCAGATAGTGATGCATCTTTGAAGATGTTCAAAAAACTATCACGATACAAAGATCTTGAAATGCAAATCTCAGAAATTTGGCAAATGAAGACATCAATAATTCCAGATGTAGTTGACGCCATCGGTTTGATTGGAAAGGTTCCGATAGACTTATTGAAGGGATTCCTGGTAGCCCAAAAATACAAAAAAAAATGTACTCACAAATACAGCTCACACATTAAGAAGAGCTTTAAAATGTATGCGATGATAAGTTGTTGTTTTTTTTTTTTCTTTTTTCTTTTTTGTTCACAAAAATGATCAGGGAAAAATGCCATAAAACCATTTCTGACCTTAGGTTTCTAGTTGGGACCCGGAAGGAAATGTGTATACAAGAGAAATCAAAGATGATGGTGATGATGATGATGATGATGACGACGACAATAATAATAATAATAATAATAATAATAATAATAATAATGATAATGATAATACAAGAAAAAAACTACACCTACCTGATATAAAATTACCAAAAATTAGGGAATTATCCGATTTAAACAAAATTTTCAGCACTTAATGAAAGAATTGTATACTGGATTGTTTATTTTATACAAAAATGGGGGAAGTTTAACGACTCCCTAAACTGAGTCGTGGCTTGATAAACAAAGTGAGATAACTGAACATTTTAAAAACATAATATATTACATAACGAGAAAGAGAATATAGGATTGCTAAAAACGTATTCTTTTAGCAGTTAAAGGTCATAACATCGGAGATGACATCCAAATATATATTTGGGTTTCGATCGTAGCTAGAGGCAACCGGACGTCTAGCCACACTGATGAGCTGTGAAACAGCGAAACAGTCTGTCTGTGGATGACAAAAATAGTAGCTCCTGAAATTAATTTCGGTTGAGCCCTCTGGTTTGGGGTGTGAATTTGTAAACAGTGACTATTTATGCTAATACTGCACGACTCTTCGACAGAATTGAGTCACTCTCAGTCACTGTGTGTTTATCCGAATCTAAAAATAAACACGCTAAAATTCACCTCCATTCCGTACCGTACGCTGATGGCTTAGCGGGTAGAGGCAAATTCAGTCGGGTTTCGATCGTAGCTAGAGGCAACCGGACGTCTAGCCACACTGTGAAACAGCGAAACAGTCTGTCTGTGGATGACAAATATATATATATATATATATATATATATATATATATATATATATATATATATATATATATATATATATATATATATATATATGAAATAGATGAAAAAAAACTTATCTAAATGGTGTTAATATTCTGCTACCTTTAGCTGCTATTATTCAGGTTTTCCCGTGGCCAGCATTGCTTGTTCTGGGAATAGGCTGAAAACACACCTCTCTCGTTTGTCGTTACCTCGGCCTCCCAGAATTGGCGCCTGAATTCTAATTGGCGCCTAATTTTAGGTCATACCCATTGTTATCAGATGAAATGAATCCGACTATTATCATCAGGAGTTATCTACTATATTTTTTTATATTCTCCCAACACACGGTAAAACATGCAATTCAGAATGCCGTTGCATGTTGCCAGTTCATAACATTGTAATACAGTTCTTTTTTTTTACATACAATACGCATTTCAGTAATCATTTCTTTTATTAATACAATATTTGTTATATAAACATAAATCAATTCTTTATTAATACACTAATCGTTCCCATCATTCAACAGATAAAAAAATAAAAAGGAGAACGATACCCTCGATATGTCAGTGTAAACACAACAGTTGTATTTACTTGACAATTAACTTTTTAGAACTATTCAATAAGAATAACTTCAAGGAGTTAAAAAGGAGTTAAAGCCTTCATTGACTCTGATTCTGGTGGATCTCCTGAAATTGTGCCTACTTCCCGGTCTCAGTTATTAGATGCTCTCACTGGAAGGGAGAGATTTTCAACTGACTTCAAATAGTTATAGAATGAGGAATATCTCTTGAGTCTAAGAGAAAAGTTGCAATGATCTACATGATAAATATGAAATACAAGTAGAAGATATAGTACTAATTAAAAGCCCTGCAAAAGCCAGACCATTCTGGAAATTTGTCAGCTTGATTGAACTTTTCTGGGGAAACGTTGGAAATGTACGTTCCGTACGCATAGCTAGAGGTGTATCCTATGAAAATCATGACATACAACATCTATTTACAATGGAACTTTCTTTGACACATAATATTAAATATAGTCCTGGCTAAGACTTTAAACTGAAGCCATGTCTTAATACTTATTTATGACCACTCTAGTGCTGGGTAAGTCTTTAAACTGTATCCATCTATCCATTTAGTGGTCACTTATGACCAGCCTAGTCCTGGGTAAGACTTTAAACTCCTCATCAGTACTTTCGAACTAAGTAATCTATCGGGAATTCATCTACAAAGTCCTGACCAATCCTACCCTGGGTAAGACTTTAAACTGCATCTATTCATACAAAAATCCTGTCCTGGATAAGACTTTCCGCTTTCGGAATTTGGGGAGTGTGAAGTCAATCCTTGATTGTCATTACTCCCAGGTCTATTCTGACTCGGAGTGGTAGTACCTGTTAGGGTTGTCCTTGATAAGACATTAAACTGTTTACATGCAATCCATTGGAAAATCCAACACATAATAGAATTTTTTTTTACTGTGTTGTGTTTATCGTTACGACTGAAGTTTACCAATACATTAAAGAAATGATCCAGTAAGATGTATAAACAACATCAACAAGGTATAGACCAAATAATAATTCAGGTTGAAGAAAAAGAGTTCTCAAAAGAAGAGCCAACCAAAATGCACTTCAAACTATCCTTGAACCGTCTCATGATGTCAGGCTGCTATAGGGAGGTTATATGGCTCAACTGAAGTAACCATAAAGGTGTAGCGGTTAACGTCGGCGTGGTCAAATTTGTAGCGCGAATGTGTGAAGGGTGTTCGCCACACTTATTTTTATTTTGTCTAGGAAAGGTGTGGAAAGGATCATGCCATTATACTGGAGGTCGCTATCCAATGTGGTGGTCACAATGCAATTTATATTTCACGTAAAATAGCACATGGTATAAAATGCAAAACAGAACGTAGGGTTGAAAACATAACAATTGAATTTATTAAGTATTTGATGTACATGCATGTAAATTGAAAGGTTAGACAGAGTTTTGTCTCTTAGACTAGGAAATATTTGTACCTAAGCTCATAACGAATAAGTTGATTATCAAATTGTAGTTTAGAAGATTGAGTATGTTTTGAGTGTTTGGAATTGTGTATTGGACAAACTGGTGAAAGTTCAGAATTATACTTGCATGAAATGATGTACAGTTTTTTTACGTCTGACTGCGTTAGTCAAGACGGGAGTTCTTTAAGAGTCAGATTTTGGCAGCGGTGTTGAGATGTATGAGTGACGAAGAGAACGAGAGAGTTCGGAAGAAGAGGACGAGAATCAATCGTGTTTTGGTTTTATAGCGTGTTGTATCACATGACAGGATCAAACTGAGTTCGCGCTAAAATAGATCTGTCGCGTGGGAGTGATTTGATTGGTCGAAACTGACCAATCAGCGAGCTAGATTGAAGGTGATTAACCAATGAATGCTTGTTATATATTTTCTATGTAAAGTGGTTTTCTTTGTTTTCTTTGTGGTTTTCTTTTGTTTTCACCTGCTGATAGTAAGATGTGTCCATTATGATCTGATGATAGTGGGCATGACCCAAAATTAGGCGCGAAATAGAATTCGAGCGCCAATTTGTGAGGCCGAGGAGACCACCAACGGGCCAGATGTGTTTTCGTTCACTCCAAGAACATGCGATGTTAACCACGCACAGAACCAGGATAAGCAGCTAAGGAAACAGAATATGAACAGCTTCAGATAAGTGCATCATCTATTTCATACAGACACACGTATTTGGATATCGTTCCAGATGCCTTGTCTTTTAACTGCTAGAAGAATAGGTTTTTAGCAATCCTCTATTCACTTCCGTTGTGTAATGTATTTGTTATATAAAGTATGCTTTTTTTACAATGTTCAATTGTCTCAACTTTGTTCCTCGTGCCACAACTCACTTTGGGGAGCCTTTAAATTTATCACAAAAATATTATGGGAAAAATTTTGTGGGTCAGTTTGATACCTCATTTCGATATATCGTGTGTACGTTTCAATTTGGAGTAGGGTGTTCGCGAAGATAACTTTTTACAATTATATAAGAACATATCCCTGAAGATCTTATTTGAGTAAAAAAAAAAAAAAAGTTCAGTTTGAACATACCGAAAATTCGTTTTGACCCAAAATAATTCAACAGAACTCAAAAATAATTTCTGTTCAGAGTTCGTGCTGGCATAATTTCATAAAGTACATTTTTTTCTTTTAGATTTGACAGAAAAAAATCTATACTGAATATTTATTCAAAATAAATTGTAATTCTTCAGTGCGATTTTGAAATTGATCACATTCCTATTTATAATAAGATGTAGGGCCCCTCGTGACGGTGTAATGGTTAGCAAGCTTGTTTCGCTAGAACAATTACGACTGAGTAGTGAGTTCTATCCTCACTGGGTGCCCCATACTTTCGGCCTTGTGCCACATCTCAGCTACTCTTGGAATACCACCATGAGCACCTCGTGACGGTGTAATGGTTAGCAAGCTTGTTTCGCTAGAACAATTACGACTGAGTAGTGAGTTCTATCCTCACTGGGTGTCCCATACTTTCGGCCTTGTGCCACATCTCAGCTACTCTTGGAATAACACCATGAGCACCTCGTGACGGTGTAATGGTTAGCAAGCTTGTTTCGCTAGAACAATTACGACTGAGTAGTGAGTTCTATCCTCACTGGGTGTCCCATACTTTCGCCCTTGTGCCACATCTCAGCTACTCTTGGAATAACACCATGAGCACCTCGTGACGGTGTAATGGTTAGCAAGCTTGTTTCGCTAGAACAATTACGACTGAGTAGTGAGTTCTATCCTCACTGGGTGCCCCATACTTTCGGCCTTGTGCCACATCTCAGCTACTCTTGGAATACCACCATGAGCACCTCGTGACGGTGTAATGGTTAGCAAGCTTGTTTCGCTAGAACAATTACGACTGAGTAGTGAGTTCTATCCTCACTGGGTGCCCCATACTTTCGGCCTTGTGCCACATCTCAGCTACTCTTGGAATACCACCATGAGCACCTCGTGACGGTGTAATGGTTAGCAAGCTTGTTTCGCTAGAACAATTACGACTGAGTAGTGAGTTCTATCCTCACTGGAGGCCCCATACTTTCGGCCTTGTGCCACATCTCAGCTACTCTTGGAATAACACCATGAGCACCTCGTGACGGTGTAATGGTTAGCAAGCTTGTTTCGCTAGAACAATTACGACTGAGTAGTGAGTTCTATCCTCACTGGAGGCCCCATACTTTCGGCCTTGTGCCACATCTCAGCTACTCTTGGAATAACACCATGAGCACCTCGTGACGGTGTAATGGTTAGCAAGCTTGTTTCGCTAGAACAATTACGACTGAGTAGTGAGTTCTATCCTCACTGGGTGCTCCATACTTTCGGCCTTGTGCCACATCTCAGCTACTCTTGGAATACCACCATGAGCACCTCGTGACGGTGTAATGGTTAGCGAGCTTGTTTCACTAGAACAATTACGAATGAGTAGTGAGTTCTATCCTCACTGGGTGTCCCATACTTTCGCGCTTGTGCCACATCTCAGCTACTCTTGGAATACCACCATGAGCACCTCGTGACGGTGTAATGGTTAGCAAGCTTGTTTCGCTAGAACAATTACAACTGAGTAGTGAGTTCTATCCTCACTGGGTGCCCCATACTTTCGGACTTGTGCCACATCTCAGCTACTCTTGGAATACCACCATGAGCACCTCGTGACGGTGTAATGGTTAGCAAGCTTGTTTCGCTAGAACAATTACGACTGAGTAGTGAGTTCTATCCTCACTGGGTGCCCCATACATTCGGCCTTGTGCCACATGTCAGCTACTCTTGGAATACCACCATGAGCACCTCGTGACGGTGTAATGGTTAGCAAGCTTGTTTCGCTAGAACAATTACGACTGAGTAGTGAGTTCTATCCTCACTGGGTGCCCCATACTTTCGGCCTTGTGCCACATCTAAGCTACTCTTGGAATACCACCATGGGCACCTCGTGACGGTGTAATGGTTAGCAAGCTTGTTTCGCTAGAACAATTACGACTGAGTAGTGAGTTCTATCCTCACTGGGTGCCCCATACTTTCGGCCTTGTGCCACATCTCAGCTACTTTTGGAATACCACCATGAGCACCTCGTGACGGTGTAATGGTTAGCAAGCTTGTTTCGCTAGAACAATTACGACTGAGTAGTGAGTTCTATCCTCACTGTGTGCCCCATACTTTCGGCCTTGTGCCACATCTCAGCTACTCTTGGAATACCACCATGAGCACCTCGTGACGGTGTAATGGTTAGCGAGCTTGTTTCACTAGAACAATTACGAATGAGTAGTGAGTTCTATCCTCACTGGGTGTCCCATACTTTCGCCCTAGTGCCACATCTCAGCTACTCTTGGAATACCACCATGAGCACCTCGTGACGGTGTAATGGTTAGCAAGCTTGTTTCGCTAGAACAATTACAACTGAGTAGTGAGTTCTATCCTCACTGGGTGCCCCATACTTTCGGACTTGTGCCACATCTCAGCTACTCTTGGAATACCACCATGAGCACCTCGTGACGGTGTAATGGTTAGCAAGCTTGTTTCGCTAGAACAATTACGACTGAGTAGTGAGTTCTATCCTAAACTGGGTGCCCCATACTTTCGGCCTTGTGCCACATCTCAGCTACTCTTGGAATACCACCATGAGCACCTCGTGACGGTGTAATGGTTAGCAAGCTTGTTTCGCTAGAACAATTACGACTGAGTAGTGAGTTCTATCCTCACTGGGTGCCCCATACTTTCGGCCTTGTGCCACATCTAAGCTACTCTTGGAATACCACCATGGGCACCTCGTGACGGTGTAATGGTTAGCAAGCTTGTTTCGCTAGAACAATTACGACTGAGTAGTGAGTTCTATCCTCACTGGGTGCCCCATAATTTCGGCCTTGTGCCACATCTCAGCTACTTTTGGAATACCACCATGAGCACCTCGTGACGGTGTAATGGTTAGCAAGCTTGTTTCGCTAGAACAATTACGACTGAGTAGTGAGTTCTATCCTCACTGTGTGCCCCATACTTTCGGCCTTGTGCCACATCTCAGCTACTCTTGGAATACCACCATGAGCACCTCGTGACGGTGTAGTGGCTAGCGAGCTTGTTTCGCTAGAACAATTACGACTGAGTAGTGAGTTCTATCCTCACTGGGTGCCCCATACTTTTGGACTTGTGCCACATCTCAGCTACTCTTGGAATACCACCATGAGCACCTCGTGACAGTGTAATGGTTAGCAAGCTTGTTTCGCTAGAACAATTACGACTGAGTAGTGAGTTCTATCCTCACTGGGTGCCCCATACTTTCGGCCTTGTGCCACATCTCAGCTACTCTTGGAATAACACCATGAGCACCTCGTGACGGTGTAATGGTTAGCAAGCTTGTTTCGCTAGAACAATTACGACTGAGTAGTGAGTTCTATCCTCACTGGGTGCCCCATACTTTCGGCCTTGTGCCACATCTCAGCTACTCTTGGAATAACACCATGAGCACCTCGTGACGGTGTAATGGTTAGCAAGCTTGTTTCGCTAGAACAATTACGACTGAGTAGTGAGTTCTATCCTCACTGGGTGTCCCATACTTTCGCCCTTGTGCCACATCTCAGCTACTCTTGGAATAACACCATGAGCACCTCGTGACGGTGTAATGGTTAGCAAGCTTGTTTCGCTAGAACAATTACGACTGAGTAGTGAGTTCTATCCTCACTGGGTGTCCCATACTTTCGCCCTTGTGCCACATCTCAGCTACTCTTGGAATAACACCATGAGCACCTCGTGACGGTGTAATGGTTAGCAAGCTTGTTTCGCTAGAACAATTACGACTGAGTAGTGAGTTCTATCCTCACTGGGTGCCCCATACTTTCGGCCTTGTGCCACATCTCAGCTACTCTTGGAATACCACCATGAGCACCTCGTGACGGTGTAATGGTTAGCAAGCTTGTTTCGCTAGAACAATTACGACTGAGTAGTGAGTTCTATCCTCACTGGGTGCCCCATACTTTCGGCCTTGTGCCACATCTCAGCTACTCTTGGAATACCACCATGAGCACCTCGTGACGGTGTAATGGTTAGCAAGCTTGTTTCGCTAGAACAATTACGACTGAGTAGTGAGTTCTATCCTCACTGGAGGCCCCATACTTTCGGCCTTGTGCCACATCTCAGCTACTCTTGGAATAACACCATGAGCACCTCGTGACGGTGTAATGGTTAGCAAGCTTGTTTCGCTAGAACAATTACGACTGAGTAGTGAGTTCTATCCTCACTGGAGGCCCCATACTTTCGGCCTTGTGCCACATCTCAGCTACTCTTGGAATAACACCATGAGCACCTCGTGACGGTGTAATGGTTAGCAAGCTTGTTTCGCTAGAACAATTACGACTGAGTAGTGAGTTCTATCCTCACTGGGTGCCCCATACTTTCGGCCTTGTGCCACATCTCAGCTACTCTTGGAATACCACCATGAGCACCTCGTGACGGTGTAATGGTTAGCGAGCTTGTTTCACTAGAACAATTACGAATGAGTAGTGAGTTCTATCCTCACTGGGTGTCCAATACTTTCGCCCTTGTGCCACATCTCAGCTACTCTTGGAATACCACCATGAGCACCTCGTGACGGTGTAATGGTTAGCAAGCTTGTTTCGCTAGAACAATTACAACTGAGTAGTGAGTTCTATCCTCACTGGGTGCCCCATACTTTCGGACTTGTGCCACATCTCAGCTACTCTTGGAATACCACCATGAGCACCTCGTGACGGTGTAATGGTTAGCAAGCTTGTTTCGCTAGAACAATTACAACTGAGTAGTGAGTTCTATCCTCACTGGGTGCCCCATACTTTCGGCCTTGTGCCACATCTCAGCTACTCTTGGAATACCACCATGAGCACCTCGTGACGGTGTAATGGTTAGCAAGCTTGTTTCGCTAGAACAATTACGACTGAGTAGTGAGTTCTATCCTCACTGGGTGCCCCATACTTTCGGCCTTGTGCCACATCTCAGCTACTCTTGGAATACCACCATGGGCACCTCGTGACGGTGTAATGGTTAGCAAGCTTGTTTCGCTAGAACAATTACGACTGAGTAGTGAGTTCTATCCTCACTGGGTGTCCCATACTTTCGGCCTTGTGCCACATCTCAGCTACTCTTGGAATAACACCATGAGCACCTCGTGACGGTGTAATGGTTAGCAAGCTTGTTTCGCTAGAACAATTACGACTGAGTAGTGAGTTCTATCCTCACTGGGTGCTCCATACTTTCGGCCTTGTGCCACATCTCAGCTACTCTTGGAATACCACCATGAGCACCTCGTGACGGTGTAATGGTTAGCGAGCTTGTTTCACTAGAACAATTACGAATGAGTAGTGAGTTCTATCCTCACTGGGTGTCCCATACTTTCGCCCTTGTGCCACATCTCAGCTACTCTTGGAATACCACCATGAGCACCTCGTGACGGTGTAATGGTTAGCAAGCTTGTTTCGCTAGAACAATTACAACTGAGTAGTGAGTTCTATCCTCACTGGGTGCCCCATACTTTCGGCCTTGTGCCACATCTCAGCTACTCTTGGAATACCACCATGAGCACCTCGTGACGGTGTAATGGTTAGCAAGCTTGTTTCGCTAGAACAATTACGACTGAGTAGTGAGTCCTATCCTCACTGGGTGCCCCATACTTTCGGCCTTGTGCCACATCTAAGCTACTCTTGGAATACCACCATGGGCACCTCGTGACGGTGTAATGGTTAGCAAGCTTGTTTCGCTAGAACAATTACGACTGAGTAGTGAGTTCTATCCTCACTGGAGGCCCCATACTTTCGGCCTTGTGCCACATCTCAGCTACTCTTGGAATAACACCATGAGCACCTCGTGACGGTGTAATGGTTAGCAAGCTTGTTTCGCTAGAACAATTACGACTGAGTAGTGAGTTCTATCCTCACTGGGTGCTCCATACTTTCGGCCTTGTGCCACATCTCAGCTACTCTTGGAATACCACCATGAGCACCTCGTGACGGTGTAATGGTTAGCGAGCTTGTTTCACTAGAACAATTACGAATGAGTAGTGAGTTCTATCCTCACTGGGTGTCCCATACTTTCGCCCTTGTGCCACATCTCAGCTACTCTTGGAATACCACCATGAGCACCTCGTGACGGTGTAATGGTTAGCAAGCTTGTTTCGCTAGAACAATTACGACTGAGTAGTGAGTTCTATCCTCACTGGGTGCCCCATACTTTCGGTCTTGTGCCACATCTCAGCTACTCTTGGAATACCACCATGAGCACCTCGTGACGGTGTAATGGTTAGCAAGCTTGTTTCGCTAGAACAATTACGACTGAGTAGTGAGTTCTATCCTCACTGGGTGCCCCATACTTTCGGCCTTGTGCCACATCTAAGCTACTCTTGGAATACCACCATGGGCACCTCGTGACGGTGTAATGGTTAGCAAGCTTGTTTCGCTAGAACAATTACGACTGAGTAGTGAGTTCTATCCTCACTGGGTGCCCCATACTTTCGGCCTTGTGCCACATCTCAGCTACTTTTGGAATACCACCATGAGCACCTCGTGACGGTGTAATGGTTAGCAAGCTTGTTTCGCTAGAACAATTACGACTGAGTAGTGAGTTCTATCCTCACTGTGTGCCCCATACTTTCGGCCTTGTGCCACATCTCAGCTACTCTTGGAATACCACCATGAGCACCTCGTGACGGTGTAATGGTTAGCGAGCTTGTTTCACTAGAACAATTACGAATGAGTAGTGAGTTCTATCCTCACTGGGTGTCCCATACTTTCGCCCTTGTGCCACATCTCAGCTACTCTTGGAATAACACCATGAGCACCTCGTGACGGTGTAATGGGTAGCAAGCTTGTTTCGCTAGAACAATTACAACTGAGTAGTGAGTTCTATCCTCACTGGGTGCCCCATACTTTCGGACTTGTGCCACATCTCAGCTACTCTTGGAATACCACCATGAGCACCTCGTGACGGTGTAATGGTTAGCAAGCTTGTTTCGCTAGAACAATTACGACTGAGTAGTGAGTTCTATCCTCACTGGGTGCCCCATACTTTCGGCCTTGTGCCACATCTCAGCTACTCTTGGAATACCACCATGAGCACCTCGTGACGGTGTAATGGTTAGCAAGCTTGTTTCGCTAGAACAATTACGACTGAGTAGTGAGTTCTATCCTCACTGGGTGCCCCATACTTTCGGCCTTGTGCCACATCTAAGCTACTCTTGGAATACCACCATGGGCACCTCGTGACGGTGTAATGGTTAGCAAGCTTGTTTCGCTAGAACAATTACGACTGAGTAGTGAGTTCTATCCTCACTGTGTGCACCATACTTTCGGCCTTGTGCCACATCTCAGCTACTCTTGGAATACCACCATGAGCACCTCGTGACGGTGTAATGGCTAGCGAGCTTGTTTCGCTAGAACAATTACGACTGAGTAGTGAGTTCTATCCTCACTGGGTGCCCCATACTTTTGGACTTGTGCCACATCTCAGCTACTCTTGGAATACCACCATGAGCACCTCGTGACAGTGTAATGGTTAGCAAGCTTGTTTCGCTAGAACAATTACGACTGAGTAGTGAGTTCTATCCTCACTGGGTGCCCCATACTTTCGGCCTTGTGCCACATCTCAGCTACTCTTGGAATACCACCATGAGCACCTCGTGACGGTGTAATGGTTAGCAAGCTTGTTTCGCTAGAACAATTACGACTGAGTAGTGAGTTCTATCCTCACTGGAGGCCCCATACTTTCGGCCTTGTGCCACATCTCAGCTACTCTTGGAATAACACCATGAGCACCTCGTGACGGTGTAATGGTTAGCAAGCTTGTTTCGCTAGAACAATTACGACTGAGTAGTGAGTTCTATCCTCACTGGAGGCCCCATACTTTCGGCCTTGTGCCACATCTCAGCTACTCTTGGAATAACACCATGAGCACCTCGTGACGGTGTAATGGTTAGCAAGCTTGTTTCGCTAGAACAATTACGACTGAGTAGTGAGTTCTATCCTCACTGGGTGCTCCATACTTTCGGCCTTGTGCCACATCTCAGCTACTCTTGGAATACCACCATGAGCACCTCGTGACGGTGTAATGGTTAGCGAGCTTGTTTCACTAGAACAATTACGAATGAGTAGTGAGTTCTATCCTCACTGGGTGTCCCATACTTTCGCCCTTGTGCCACATCTCAGCTACTCTTGGAATACCACCATGAGCACCTCATGACGGTGTAATGGTTAGCAAGCTTGTTTCGCTAGAACAATTACAACTGAGTAGTGAGTTCTATCCTCACTGGGTGCCCCATACTTTCGGACTTGTGCCACATCTCAGCTACTCTTGGAATACCACCATGAGCACCTCGTGATGGTGTAATGGTTAGCAAGCTTGTTTCGCTAGAACAATTACGACTGAGTAGTGAGTTCTATCCTCACTGGGTGCCCCATACTTTCGGCCTTGTGCCACATCTCAGCTACTCTTGGAATACCACCATGAGCACCTCGTGACGGTGTAATGGTTAGCAAGCTTGTTTCGCTAGAACAATTACGACTGAGTAGTGAGTTCTATCCTCACTGGGTGCCCCATACATTCGGCCTTGTGCCACATCTCAGCTACTTTTGGAATACCACCATGAGCACCTCGTGACGGTGTAATGGTTAGCAAGCTTGTTTCGCTAGAACAATTACGACTGAGTAGTGAGTTCTATCCTCACTGTGTGCCCCATACTTTCGCCCTTGTGCCACATCTCAGCTACTCTTGGAATACCACCATGAGCACCTCGTGACGGTGTAATGGCTAGCGAGCTTGTTTCGCTAGAACAATTACGACTGAGTAGTGAGTTCTATCCTCACTGGGTGCCCCATACTTTCGGCCTTGTGCCACATCTCAGCTACTCTTGGAATAACACCATGAGCACCTCGTGACGGTGTAATGGTTAGAGAGCTTGTTTCGCTAGAACAATTACGACTGAGTAGTGAGTTCTATCCTCACTGGGTGCCCCATACTTTCGGCCTTGTGCCACATCTCAGCTACTCTTGGAATACCACCATGAGCACCCCGTGACGGTGTAATGGTTAGCGAGCTTGTTTCGCTAGAACAATTACGACTGAGTAGTGAGTTCTATCCTCACTGGGTGCCCCATACTTTCGGACTTGTGCCACATCTCAGCTACACTTGGAATACCACCATGAGCACCTCGTGACGGAGGTAATGGTTAGCAAGCTTGTTTCGCTAGAACAATTACGACTGAGTAGTGAGTTCTATCCTCACTGGGTGCCCCATACTTTCGGACTTGTGCCACATCTCAGCTACTCTTGGAATAACACCATGAGCACCTCGTGACGGTGTAATGGTTAGCGAGCTTGTTTCGCTAGAACAATTACGACTGAGTAGTGAGTTCTATCCTCACTGGGTGTCCCATACTTTCGGACTTGTGCCACATCTCAGCTACTCTTGGAATACCACCATGAGCACCACGTGACGGTGTAATGGTTAGCAAGCTTGTTTCGCTAGAACAATTACGACTGAGTAGTGAGTTCTATCCTCACTGGGTGTCCCATACTTTCGGCCTTGTGCCACATCTCAGCTACTCTTGGAATACCACCATGAGCACCTCGTGACTGTGTAATGGTTAGCAAGCTTGTTTCGCTAGAACAATTACGACTGAGTAGTGAGTTCTATCCTCACTGGGTGCCCCATACTTTCGGCCTTGTGCCACATCTCAGCTACTCTTGGAATACCACCATGAGCACCCCGTGACGGTGTAATGGTTAGCGAGCTTGTTTCGCTAGAACAATTACGACTGAGTAGTGAGTTCTATCCTCACTGTGTGCCCCATACTTTCGGCCTTGTGCCACATCTGAGCTACGCTTGGAAAACCACTATAATAAGAGTTTTTTTTATTATTCCTACTGTGTAAGGGAATTATGTGGTGTCCGATTGAGACATTACAGGGAAGTTGAGAATGGTATTTTGGGGAATGTAATCGTTAGTCATGGTATTAGTAATGGCATTAGTAATGATATTATTAATGGCATTAGTAATGCTATTATTAGTGGATGGTTAGCGTATTATCGTCCTCAGTCGAATTATGAGTCTTTTCATCTTATTTTTTCGTATTTGTGAAATTAGATATAAATACGTGGAAAAATGACAAATACAGCACAGATATCCATTTAAATAAACATATTTAATAAGAAATAAAGAAAGTAACCAGGTTCAAAATAAAGTTTCATAGCGCAAATCGCAATAGACTTAGTGACTTGAAAAAGCCTAAACATGTGTTGGATTATCCGAACCTGTCTGTCAGGAGACTTCTCTTAACGCCCGATAGGCGGCCCTGTATAAAACAGTATAAAAGGAAAAGACATAAACTATCTCACGCTTCGCTCTTCAACCGCAGAATGCCGAAGGGTCAAGATATGTCTCATTTTCTCTATAAGGGACATCTTCACTCATAACAAACCATGTGTTGCATACAACACAACATTTTAATTACACTGTCTCCTGTTTGGAAAAAATAAACCCATGCGATCAAAATAATATCACCACGAACGCCTAACACATAAATCTATATTTCCATTCAACAGAAGAAAATTCTGCTCTTCAAAAACTGGTTGCAAACTGATTATTCCTGTTAGATATGTAATTATTACACAGTCGATAAAGTCGTTGTAATAATATGGCGACAAAGATGAGGACAATAGTCCGAATAATGTACATAATGCCTCAACTCAGAAATATCGACAGATACAGATTTGTTCGCTTTGAAGATATATATATATATATATATATATATATATATATATATATATATATATATATGGTGGACTCTCTATCTTGGTAGCAAAGTCAACTACAGTGGAACTTTAGATGATGAAATCATGCATCGGATTGCTAAGGCTACCAGTGCTTTCGGCAAACTTCGCCATCGCTTGTGGAATGAGCGGGGTATTCGACTGGATACGAAAATTTGGGTTTACAGAGCTGCTGTACTTGGCATGCTTTTGTACGGCTCAGGGTCGTGGACTTCATACAGGTACTATATACGCCAGCTGGATGTTTTCCATAAAAGCTATCTGCGTGCCATCTGTGGAGTTAACCTTCAAGATAGGACATCTAGCGTAGACATGTTTAATAGGTGTAATATTGGAGGAATCGAGACTTTTCTCATACAGTCTCAGTTACGATGGACTGGTCATGTCTTGAGAATGTCTGATGGCAAAATACCCAAGATCCAAATGTACAGCCAGTTAGATCAGGGCTACAGGAATGTAGGACGCCCATGGCTAAGATACAAAGACAAGCTGAAGAGCAACTTATCAGCTGTCAATATATCTCCTTACACCCTCGAGCGCTTAGCGGGTAGAATGCAGATCAACGTGTTTTAATGGACTCAGCAGTTTTCAATCAGCTTGTCTGAATCGTCTTCAAGAAGCGAGAGCAATATCTAAAAGGTCAGCCAATCTAACAGTGATCTCATCCCACAATCCTTACTCTTGCTCCATATGCGGCCTCCTTTGTAAATCACTAGCAGGTCTTAAGTGCCACTTAAGGTTATCGCACAAAATTTCAATTAAGTTGTCAGATCATCATACGTCGAAACCGACGGAAGAGTCGATTATGGTGGACTTTCTTATCATGAACGATAAATGAGGGTCAGCATTGGATGGTGCCTTTCTTTTTAAACTTATTCATGCTAGCAGGGGATATTGCTGAGAAAATCAGGTCAAACATATTTAATTTGTGCTTTCTTAAGTGTGCTACTACCCCAGCCTTGCTGCGGGCGACAAAGCCACACTGGCAGATGAAATTTGTTAAAGCAGGATTTTGATGGCGTCTCTGCTTCAGAGTTTGACGAAGCTGCTCACGGTGCTTCAGTCTACTGTCTTCAAAACCTTTTAACTTAGTGAAACATGTTTTACGCCACTCCTATGCTTGGGCTTCTCAGGTTTTCAGATCAAAGTTGAGACCTTTCAAGTTGTCTTTCAATTTGTCTTTGTAACGTAAGTGTGGACGTCCAACTGAACGCTTTGGTAGTTGTCCATACAGCACCTTTTTTTGGAAGCCTATGCTCATCCATTATCACAACATGATCAGCCCACCTAAGTTGTATCTTTTCTAGAATCGTTTCAATGCCTGTGATGTTGTTACATTTCTTCAGTATTGCACTGTTCTCTCTCTCTCTCTCTATATATATATATATATATATATATATATATATATATATATATATATATATATATATATATATATATATAATGAACCATTTGATCCTTCCAAGTATTAGTTTATTAGCCTTCTAATTCCTACTATAGGCCCTAATCAACACCGAATTGGTTAACTCAAGCATCTCACGATTAATATGGCTTTCACTTCTCTAGGTCAACTACTGAAGTATTAACGGTTAATACTAAACGAGTCTAACAAGCTTTAGATAAGAATGGTGAAACTCGAACAGTTGTTAAGGACATTTCGAAAACATTCGACAGGGTATGACATACTGGTCTTCTACACCAGTTGAAAGATTATAGTATTTCTGGACGAACATTTAAACTGATTTAGTCTTTTTTATCAAATTTCGAAATGAAAGTTATCTTGAATGGCCACTCTTCTAGATCTTTATGTACTAATGAAGGTGTCCCCAAGGGCTCTATCCTTGGACCTACTTTGTTCCTAATTTAAAACCAGGAAAATTTCGTTATAAACAAAGAAAAATTACTGGACTTATCTAATATTGATCTTCCTGTAGGGCAGTGAATGCTGCACAGTTTCCTCACAGATGAAGAAGAGACTTGAGGCAACAGAAATGTGGTTCTACAGAAGGATACTGAGAATACCATGGACTGAACATGTGAGAAACGACGAAGTTTTAAGAAAAATGCAAACAAAAACGAAACTTAGGATCAGAAAGAGGCAGTTGAAATTTCTTGAGTACATATTGAGGAAAGAGGGCTTAGAACATTCGACACTCACAGGGCATGCTTAAGGACAGTGGGACAGAAAAAAGCAGCGATTCTTCCCGTGTACTAGGCTACTGTTACACAAAGTAATGTGGGCGAGGAAGGGTCGGACAAACATCACAGCTCTTGATTACTGCTGCAACTGTACTGCCCGTCTGTTTTTCGGTTTCGCAAAACTTAGACAAAGACAGTTCCTCACTGCCAGGATTCTACGCACGCGGGGTTAAAACCACAACACTCATTTCGATTGAATTGCGAACTAAATATCAGAGTAATACAGTAGGATCTAGAATTACATTCGCTACAATTATCATTTTACCGTTTTTGTCTAGCCGACTGACGAATTCCGTAACACTTGGTTTCATCAATTTTTCCGATTTTATAGATTCTTCGGCTAAGTCCCACATATGTTTGTTTGTGTATTGTGGAGGAATACGAAACGGAATGAATGAGGAATGAACGTGTAGATTGTGGGGAAAATGAAATAAAGCCAACAAATAAAAGAAAAATAACGAATGAAAAAATTAATTAATTTTCCAAGATGCAAGTTATAAAAAAATCTGAAAAAGAAGCTTTCGGTCATTTGTGCGATTTTATAACTTACCAACTTTCCATTTACCAACGACTTTGTCGTGCATGTTTTTACAGCCATACTCATGAAGTAGATATTCGGTCTTCCCAACTCAGCGCAAGGATGACATGAGCTCGACCATGTTTACCTGTTCGTATCCTTACTTCCCATAAATTACGAGGGTCATTCAATAAATAAGGTGAATTTTTCGGTATAAGGACTTCTAATACAGATAGAAGCTTACTTTTTTTTTCAACGTAGTCTCCAAGCACTGTCACACACTTTTCCTATCTGTGCACAAGCTTCCGTATTCCCTCAGCGTAAAAATCTTTGGACTGATATCTCAGTCAGTCGCTCACAACACTTTTGACTTCATCGTCACTTTAAAACTTCGTGCCTCTCATGAACGCTTTCAAGGGTCCAAACAGGTGAAAGTGTGAAGGGGCAAGGTCTGGGCTGTAAGGGGGATGAGGGAGCAGTTCCCAGCAAGCTCGTTGATGGTCTGCACCGTTTGGGCTGCTGTGTGAGGCCTTGCATTGTCATGATGCAAGATGACTCCTTCTGACCGATGACCCCTGCGTTTGTCCCAACAGATAAGCTCAAAGTCCTTGCAGTGTCATCCACTGTCACCCTTCTGTCAGACTGAATGAGGTCATTGACTGATTCGATCACCTCAGGAGACCTCACTTCTGTAGGCCTCCCAGGCCTGTCTTCATCCTCAACACTGCTCCGTCCTTCTTTAAACAATTTAGCCCACTTGTAGACATTTTTTGGCTGAAACATGTGGCACCATACACAGTTGACATTCTCCTATGAATTTCAACTGGTTTGCACCCTTTAGCAACCAAAAACTTGATAACTGACCACTGTTCAATCCTGGAGCATGCTTCTTGTTCGGCCATCTTTGTTAATCGCCAAAACTCTCAAAGTTTTTTTTTAATCTGCAAAAGAAATTAAATCCATGTGAAAAAGAAGTAAAAAAAAAATTAAAAAAGAGTAAGCTTCTATCTGCATTAGAAGTCCTTATACCGAAAAATTCACCTTATTTATTGAATGAGCCTCGTATTTCAGGGCCCAAAAGAAAAATGGACATACCCAAGATACCTTTTAACTTTGTTTCAATACAATCAACATAAAAGAAACTCAAGTTTTGGGGGGTTTTTTAGGAGACGAGTTGAAAGATTAAGTTTAAGGTTCAAAATCAAATCAAAATCACTGGGGAACGTTACGACTGAACTCTTTCCACTTACCAACGATATCGTTGGACGTGTTTTTGCAGCCCTACTCAAGAAGCAGAGATTCAGCCATCATAACTCAACGAGAGGCTGATTTGAGCTCGACTCGTTTTTAGCCTTACTTTCCATAAATTATTTCAGAACCAAAAAGAAAAACGGACCTACTTGGTCTTCCCAACTCAGCGCGAGACTAACTTGAGCTCGACCATGTTTACCTGTCCGTATCCTTACTTCCCATGAATCATTTCAGAACCAAAAGGAAAACGGACATACTCAAGAGACCTTATATCTCTATTTCTATACAGTCAACATAAAAAGGAATAAACGTCCGTAGTAGAAAGACAAGTTTTTTTTGTTTGCTTCTTCTATCTTCTTTGTTTATATACTGAACACGCATCTCTACCTAAAATAAATACACACAAAACCTACACCCTTGTTAACATGTACATGTTTGTGATGGAACAAGGAAACTGAATTCAACAGGATTCAAAGGAATAAATTTCAACACAGGGCGATATTTTTATTTAACTTTAACATTTTATAAGAAGAGAAATAACATACTAGTCTGGACATAACTGAAAAGGAAAGCGAAAACATTAAAACTTAGGTATTAGGAAATGTGTGTGTGTGTGTGTGTGTGTGTGTGTGTGTGTGAAGAAGTTCAGTCGTCGATTGTCCGGAGAAAGTAATTCTCCACGACAGGGACGAGTCTCATGTTGGCGCTGCTACCTTCCGCATGCTAAGTTTAGAAGAGAAAAGAGAAAGAGGAAGCTTATATCCGGTCTTTTAGAGAGGAAGCTTATACCTGGTCACTTAACGTCCCATCTAACGGGCATCTTGGTAGACCAAGTGGGGATAATCTCCCCAGTGAACGTGAGGGCATTTTAATTCATTTTCGAGTTGCTAATTTTAGCAGCTAGCTGGGTGGGATGTAGTCAGGAAACATCCCAGTATAAACTCCATATACTCTGTGAATTTTTATTGCTTGATACAAAGAAAGAGTAATGGAATCCGAGTCAATTTAAATCGTTGAAAAAAATTAGCGATAAATTACACAAAGAAAACTTAAC